>JAXMNL010000600.1:0-18742 GCA_035128595.1 Eptatretus atami
TCAATTATAATTAAATTTCTAAAGTTATGATGTTCTTTATTACATATTTCTTCTATTCCCTACCCTTTTACGCAATCTAGATCACACATTACTTACTAAGCATATGCCTTTGTCTCAATCAAATAAAACTCACTCATTATTTTCCACCACAACTCATCTATAAATCACAATAACCTTTTCATTTCTTTTTTGAATCAACTCGCTCTTCTACTAAATTTACTTAATATCAATACAACATCAATATGTTTTTCAATTATACTCTTTAAACATAATCAGTTTTAATAATATCTAGAATAAAAACTATTCAGTGAAGAATCCATAAATACAACAATGAAACATTTTCACCAAATACTATTTCTTTAGTTCACTATACAAATAAGATCAATTACACAAATATTCTTTGATAAATCTTCAAGAATGCATGTTCACAATAAAATTGGTTTTATCCTTAAAATACTTTCCTTTTCATAAATCAGAATAAGCAGAAACAAGTATCTCGCAACAAAAACTATGATCTCTCTCAAACTTGGTTATTTATCAAAAAGCTACGAAGCTTCTTGCCATGATGTTGCGAATCTAATAGTTTGCCTGTTATCTAAACATTTCCATGTCTTTCAAATACAGCGATTAGTTCATTAATTTATAAAAGTCCCTTCAAAATTTATTATACTTTTGATATTTGCTCATATCTGTTATTGAATTCTAATATCACTTTTCCATCCAAAGGACTTATGAGTTTAAATAATTTAAAACTCTATGAAATTTAGCTCTCTCACCAGAATAAAATATGTCTCAAGTCCTTGGGGTTGATGCAAAACAATATCCCTCTTATATAATAGAATGATCGTATAATAAACTTTTATAAGTTGCATTTGCTTAAAGTTAAAAACTATTAATAGATAATCACATAACATTCATATTCTTTGGGTTTCTTCTGCATGCAAAAGAAAAAGTCTTTAGCTATTATGAAGATCACTCGGTAGCCTCAAATCAACTTCAAATAATAACCTTCTTTCCTTCATTCAATTCCTCTTGAGAAGAAATAACAATAATTCATACAAAGGCCTTTTCATAATCCTTTTCTTCACCACTGCTAATTTACCATAAGCGCAGAGATTAGACATTGCCCATCCATTACAATATAGCACAAATACATCAAATATGTACTATCTGTTTCCTCTCATAATTTGAAGATATTTAGTATTTGCTTTGCATATCTTTCCTGAAGCATACTTGTGATTATTTCCCACTCCTTAGAACTTCTCAATCATCAAAAGGCATATCACCAATCACTGATTAAATCTATATTTGATTTTGTCATTTTCAACATTGCACTCAACCTTAAACCAGGGAAGCTGTGAAATATGGGCTAGGATCTAATCCATAACACAATTTGTTATTTGACAGATTGATCTAAAAGCTTCAAACACATCAGCTAACAATCAAACATGTTTTAGATACAAATCATGAATTCTCCAAGGTTCTTTATCTTAAAATATTTTCCAATTTTGTGCGTGTTTATATCCTAATCACCTATCTCTTCTTCATAAAGGTATTATAAGAAAATGTTCTTTTGAAGGAAGTTGTGTTTCTTTAATTCATAAATGAATCCATTAATAATCATAAGGATATAATTCCCTACTTGTAGAATCTTTCTCTTTACCTTTGAATTTCATTCCCTTTGTTTGAATTCCTCTCTATTAGAATTCCCTCTTTAATCCAGGATTTCATCTATTTAATCAAATTTCCTCGTTTATTAGAAATTTCATTCATTGTTGAATTTCTTTATATTATAATTTCATCTTCCGTAAGAATTTCTTCATTATTTCGCTCATTATTGAATTTCCGCTTTACTTTGAATTCTCTCTTTAATCTTGAATTTTCCTCGTTTAGTTAGGATTCCTCTTGGAACAAGAATGAAATTAGATTTGGAAAAGAGCCGTGGGCGCTTAGATTTGATGCAAGGTTGGCTAGTGGTTTCCCAAAACTGTAGATCTAGAAACCAACACGAGTTAAAGGTTTTGTGAATATCATTTTTGTAAATGAAATATACTTTTGCTTGCTGTTTGTATGCAGAAAATATTCCCTGGTGTTTTTGAAAGTTCATTTATAAATAGATGTGTATCATAGATGGGCTGTGAGAAGAAAGACTGGAATAAAAGAAGGAAATTATATAATTAGATTTACAACAGGAATGAGCAGGGACCTCCATATGTACAGTAAGCATGACAATGATCCCTACTTTTAGATCTCAATGTTCCTCCTCACAAATAAGCACAGATATTGTCTTCTAAATTCTTAATTTTTCTTCTTCGGTAATTTATCGGTCTCATTTGTTTCTTTCATTTAATTTAGTTAGTCTTTTACAATCCTTTCTATCGTTTTACAAAACTTCTTGTGAAGCTTTTTTTCACTATAATCGTTCAAGTTTATTACTTTTCTCCACAGATTAATTTGATATAATAACAGAAACCACAAGGAATATGTTTTTGATATTTATTATATGTGTTCTTTGGATTTAGGAAAGCAGTATTTTAATCATTTTTAAGCGATACATTCAAAAATCAGGCATATATCACAAGAATGTGCATGATAGATTTATATATAATCTTCAAAAGAATCTTTCAACAGGTTTAGCATTGTAATATAAGCTGATTTTGGATGTACTACAATATTTTGAATATTGTTCTAATCGTTCTTTTGTAGGAATGAAATTAAACATCGCTTACAAGGAGTATATTTTAGTTTAGCTGGGTCTGATACCTGAGAGGATTAATTCTTGATAAATTATTATGTATGTGTTAATGATGAATTCTTTCAACACTAAAAAGATAAAAGATCAATGTGTGTTCTTCGTTTATAGTTGGTTGAAATTTTTAATATTTAACTTTGTTTGTATCCGGTATTCCATATACATTAATAGAAAAGATTATATATTTTTTCAAATTTAGGAATTTCTGTTAGTGGCATGGGAACTTAATGTCTTTGAATGATGTCTTTAAAATCTTAATGTCCAAGTATTCTTTCATATTTCATAGGATTGTGTTTACTCTTTTGATATACATTTTGGTGGATGTAATGAGCAAGGAACAGACCAGAGAAACACTTTATTATCATTGTTCTTAATATTAACACTGCTTCTTTAGTTTGTATTTCTTTTCGGTAATTCAATATAAGAAGAACTTTAAGAGGGTTTGAGTTTTAGAATGTGTCTATATCTAAAAGATGATTTTTTAAATATTCAAATCACTTCTACCACTGCTATATCAACATCCTCCTCTTCTTGATAGTTCTTCATAAACCCCACTATTTCAAAAATCTTGAATGATGTTATAAATGAAGATGTTCTGCATATAAGGAGTTGTTCTTCATCTTGTCTTTTCATATTCATTTTCACTCCCATATAAAACTTTAAAGTTTTCATTTGCTTTTATTGTCTTATTTAATACTTTTAACATCAGGCTTCACTATTTCAATTGATCAGCTATTGATGATGGACCAGCTTCTCCAATTGAAAATCACTTATTTTTATATGCCTTTTAAATGCCCCATCAGTGTTTTCAAATTAATAGTCTCCCCTTTACTTTAATCATATTTTCTTGTGTTTTTGTGATGAAATGTCTATTAAACTACTCTTCAAAAATTCTTTGAGCAGATATCACAATGTTTTCTTTCCAACTCAGAGGTATTTGATGAAATAGACTTAAAATGTTGTTTGTTGTCGGAGGGTTTCTATAATGTTTATATTCGTGAGTAAACAACATCGCAGTATTGTACTCACCACTATTTATATAATAAAACTTTGCAAAAACTAAAATTTTCTTGATGAAAATTTCGTTTATTTTACAAGGTGAATCTGTGTGAAAACAACTGTTATCCTCAAAAATTTTTCACTGATAAATACAATGTTTCAAGAACAAAAGACAAGTTCAATCAACTTTCATTTGTTTATGATACTGAGAATATGTCAGGATGTAAAAATTGAACAAAGATAAATATAACAAATATTGGATAAAAAACAATGTATGGCGAAGATCATGAGTTCCTTCAATTTCCTTCAGTGGAAGGGCTTTAGCTAACCTGGAAAACATCCAAGTTAAGGTCATCTCTAACAAGTTTCTCTATCCTTCTGGCAATATATTCAAAAAACTAGAAAAAAGCAATGAACAAGAAAAAAGATCAAAATACAAACTTATGGTGAAGCTTTAGAAGAAAGATAAAGCCATCTGTAAATATGCAAGTAGAATTTGTATTTTTTCAACACCCTAAGATATAATCCTGATGAAATAAAGGATGTAAATAATCAGGTGGAAATCATTTCGTTCAATTGTAGTTAAGGATCATTTTAAAATTACTTTCAATATAAAAAATGTAGCAGTGAATTGTTAATGAAAAAGTATATAGATAATCGATGGGTAATGTTTTTCTACTAATTTAAATATGAGTCATATCAAATGAGATTTTGAAGATTATAGAGGTTAATGATCCAAGAGTCTTGATTCAAATGATAGTTAGATACCGAGGAGTTTAGTGTTCAATCATAGTTTGAAAGTTAGATGATTTGAAGTATCAAGATGTATCGAAGATGAATTTTCGTTTAAGTAAATTTTCTTTTATAAATATTGAATAGTTTACTCGATTTTGAGCCTCTTGAATTCCGTTGATTCTCATATGACAATGTGAGAATTGTCCTGCGATGCTGTGAAGACGGGGATTAAACACAGAGGTCAAAAGCCTATAAACATGTTTATATTTTGTGATTATTCTTCTAATTAATAATAATAAAAAATGTAAGGAAATATTCTTTGTAGATTTAACAAAATGAGATTACTTTACAAGATTGGATTAGAGAAATGAATGAAGTATGAGGGTGATTAACCACCTTTCCTTACAAGGAAGAAATGAAACGTATTCGAGAAATGTTCAAGGATTCTGTTATAATTATTCAGGATGTGAGTTGCAGGAAATATCAACACAAGTATTGCATAAATAAAAAATGGATTATCTGAAATTAACCCGAACTTGGATAAATATAGAGTTCTAAAAAGATAATAATTAAAATAACTATAATAAAATATAGTTATTAATTGATATATTATAGTTTCCAAATATATAAATGGAATGATTTTTACCATTTGGAATAGATAAAATTTAACACCATAAAAAATCTCCTCCAAATTCTTAAGATCCTCATAGTTCCTGGATCGTGGTGTGGAAAACCTGCTTACTTTTTAAGATGATCTTACTCCACTTTTTGATTATAATAATTTAATAATTTTCACAAAGTCGAGTTTCAACAAGGTATAACTCAATCTACACAGGTTTATAATGTGGTCTTAGAAAGAAGCTTTAAATCGTTTATTTAAACTTAAAAAATATGCTTATACATTGAAGATATAATACAACTATTTGATGATATACAGAGATGAAAAGAAATCAAAACCGATAACTTGTTATTTTTGTGATAATCGGATGATATACCGTCTCCCAAGATTGGATAAATCTAAAAGAACTCAGTTCAGTTTGATGATTGTGTTAAATGAAGAGAAACCAAACCGGGTAATGGACAGTACTACACAAGAGGAGACATTCTTCTATGTAAATTGTATTTTCTTAGCTCGTGTACTCTTGTTCAAATTCCCTCGTCGTTCCATCAAAAACAGGTAATACTTTATTTTATTCAAGTTAATTCAATAGATTAACAATTTTTGAGAGACAATCGTTCTACATTATGTCAGTAAAAAGGAATTTGGGGATTACGAATGAAACAACGACTGAAAATTATATATTGTTGTAACACAAGATGATATTAAAATGATAGTTTTCAATAAATAAATGGATGCAAGAAGAGAGCAAGAAGATTAGGAAATAGAGTTCGGTATCAGTTGTAAAACAAAGGAAACATAAAGAGAACGCAGACAAAACATAACGGTGTGAAAAGCATTTGAAAAGAACAAGAGAAATTTTTTTAACATTTTAATAATTCCAAGAAAAAATCTATAGATGTTTCCACAGTCCCACAATAAACTATACTCCTATAAAGCTCCAAATGTGTAAAAGATTTCAGTGAAATGACGGAGGACGAGATTAGATATAGGAGAATTCGATATGATGATGAGATTATTCACAACTGGAGAGATGAATCGACCCCCTGATTTATGTGAATGCTCTTCAACAATGAAATATTCAGCGGATTCAAAAACAAAGCAGGTCATCTCCAACAGAACCAATCAGCAATATTTCATCTTTTCAAGAAAGGTATATTAGTATAATGATGACAATTAAGGTTCTTGAGTTCTGCTCACTCCTGTCAAACTAACTCCGAGATTAAGACTGTTTCTTCTCACAAAAAGATGGAAGACAACGTTCAACTGTGAGGAATGAATCCAGAGTATATTGATAACCAGTTGGATATGAGAAATAATGATGATAAGATATATTGATTGCTGAACTCTGTTGATTACTATATTCTTTCTGGTAAAAGTAGAAGATGAAAGGAGAAACACATATCAGGTTTAGTATCCTGGTTCACAGTGTTTAGTTTTCTTCCAATCGACCCCATCAAATAGTTAATAGACTGTTATTGTTGTTGCAGTAAGAAGGCTGGAAATAACAATTGTTTAAATGAAGCATCAGCCATTTTAACCAGTGATGAACATGAAAAATAATTAATAATTCATATAAACCTTTTATCTCATTTATTAAATAAGATTCGAGAGCACTGTACTAGTTCAATTATCACACAACGACCAACATCTTCATTCCATACCCATACAACTTGACACAACAAAAGAAATGATCGCATCTTATTGTCCATGAAACTTATATACCTTATTTAATAATAACTGATAAAATGACAAAGTTTAGTTATAATCCGGGAGTGGATACAAAAACGATAAACAGTCTCACCCGGGGTATGAGATTCTCAAATACTTCTTCGAATTTCGTCTTATGGAAAGAAGGTGCATGACCAAAAAGTTTTGTTATAGACATTCAACAAACGATACTTTCAATCAACGATTAACTCTTAAAATAACTACAAGGTTGAATTTCAACAATTGATAATTCATTTAGAGAGTTATTGGATTTCTCCTCAAGAAATGATTGATACTTGATGGGACTTTTTTACAGTGATAATGGCATTCAAACCTCAGGATAACTCTGGTGTTAATTCACTGTGATTTGATTGATGGTGCTTATAAGATGGAATAAAAAGACAGTATTCTTCATTCAGGCAACTCAACCCCATTGGCTTATAAAGCAATATGGCACCCCAAAATTTGGTTAATCTCCCTGTGTCAGGAAAAACCTACACAGAGTAAATTTTAGCGATTAACGACCAAGATAAGTTCGTCATGCTTTCTTTTAATGAGGAAGTTATATCATCAGAATTCACCTACGTTGAAGTTCTTCCATAAAAAATACCGATGCGTTATATGTGAAGTGAAACACGAGCTTGGAAAAATATAAAATATTACAGGGATGGGATGTTCCTATTCCCATACACAAGGGCGAAGATGTATCTTGGATAGAGGCATCTCAACCTACGAGACAAAGGACGGTGTTCGGACATCCATTTAGAGGGATGATGGGAATTGATACTCTAATGGGTATCGGTTCAACTATTCTTAACATAAGACTAATTGGTTCAAACTGCTTCTGCTGTGGAAATGTAGCAGGTTTGCTTAAAGAGTATAAAAGATGCCCCAAAAGGAAATTCATAAATTACAGAATAAAGAATTAAGAAAGGAAAAACTCAGTGTCCCCAAGCGACAGAATAATTCGAATGACTTGGATCAGCCGGTTTTCAAAGTTGAACATCTTTTTTCCTAAATAATACAAGTATGGAGAATTGATGTATCTATGATTTTGAATGAATACTATTATTATCTCAAAACTCACTAAAAAAGAAGATAAGTACCTCAAGTAACATGCAATAACTGGAACAGACTGAATGAATGGTACAAAAAGTTTTGAAATAAATAAATCAACAACCTATTTGCTCTATTCCGATTTCTGTTGTGTTTAAATTGTACATTCACTAAGGTGGAATAACACAAACAACACTCGTAAGATTTCTCGGAAAATGTTGAGAGTGCTCGTTTGTACATAGGAAACACAAGAAGTTGAAGCGGTTGATTAGTCTCTGCTTGTACTGAAATGATGTATTTACACTATATTCCATTCGGTACTAGAATGGGAAAGGGGCATGTCGAAGGTTTTATTCCTGATCATGTCAACGGGAACAAACACAGACCGTGGATATAATCAAAGGAAAGAATGTAGTAATGATGTACAAAAGCAGAGGTAATAGTTTTACGTGGCAGCTCCTCTTAAAGCGTAGATTTGGGATTTTTGATCATGATAAAGTTCTGTATGGTCTTAAAAATTGATTTCAACTACAAAGAATGGAAATGAAAAAGATTACACTTTTTGGCTGTTGCTAGTGTTTGGTGATCAGAATAATTTGTAATTGATGAATGAGTTGATTTGATAATCTACTCCTAATCTAAAACAGAGATGTTGAATAGAACAAGCTTACCTCAAGAAACCACTCGGTGTACATACCTCAAACGCAAGATGTCAACACGTTACTCAACCAAAACACTTCACAGTGGACATTTTGTGTTCTGAAGAAAGCCACGAATCGTGTATCATTTTTTAAAGCCAGATGGGGTATGCGACGATAAGAATATGCATTGAGTTGATAATGGAGGTGAAACAACTTCGCTGTTTCTCTAGTGGAACATTTTTACCCACGAAGTAGATTGGAAATTAATTGGAAAAAATGATTTTGCTGAGTACAAGTCTTCCAAAGGTGTGCGAAAGTAATGAAATAAATAACCTATTTGGATAATGACGCATTTAAAGTTTGTATACAATCTATGGTTGACCTGAGTGCTCAAAAGGAAAACATATAAGTCTAATCGAGTGATACCATCCGTTACTGAAAGGAGAGAGAGGAAGAAGAAGTTGATATATATTGTATTGCTTTTGAAGAAAAGAATTGCAATTAAAATACAGATGAATGGGTTATTGATTAGTCTCACATCATTTTTATGTTAAATAATGAGGGCCAAAGTACCAGGGGTATTGTTAAATCAAAATCATCTTCATAATCATTCATCTTGTGTTTCCAAATCAAAAGCCTGTACGATAACGTAATACAATTCAGAGAAAAGGAAGTAAGAATTGAGTTTGCTCTTAAGAGAACAGTTAAAGCTGAACGATACTGGTTCACTTAAATTAAAATGACAACAATGTTGAAAAAATACTCAATAAGAAGCGAGTGGAGGATTCTCCACTTTTAATTCCTTTATTTGCTGCGTTTAGTGCGGTGGAGCTTGACGGTGGGTATTCACAGCGTGAAAATTGCACTAAAGAAGGCAAGCCGGGCTCAAAAGAATGAAACATAAAAAGAGTTTGGAGAACAAAATTAGTGGAAGTGTGTAATTGTGTTTTTGCTGAAAAACTGAAGGTCGCCTGTAAAGCATGATTGTTGTTAGTTGGAGATATGCTTTGCTCGATCGGCACAAGCAGGTTAAAAATTAACTAAGGGTTAATGGATTATATCTTCTATAAATAAATGAGCATGAGAGGGTAAAGAGAATTGGATAAGAATGACGAATCCAGAAGTTTACAACTTGTCAGAATATTGGTAAGAAATTAAATATCATAATGTGGTGATTGTAAGAGAGAGATGAATTACAAGACGTGCCTAAACAACAAGTATTAGATGTCAAACTTAGGAAGATAATAATGGGAACAGTTCTCATTGGGTTTGTATTTTTAATAATCAGACAATATTTATGGATAGTTTTTATGTCTTCCACCACCTGTGAAGTCATTTAAATAGTTGACAGAATAGTGGTGGTTATCAACATTTTCAAGCGCGATAGAATTAATTCCAAGGGTGTGTGCGTGGCAATTATGTCTATATGGTGTGATTTCAACTCAAGCAAAAAAAAGGATTTTATGGACATTATTTTTATCTAATATAAATGACCTTAGTTGGATAAAGTGGTTCTATCTGTGGTGTGATCCCAGAGAATCTGGATAGTTGATTTGATCAAATTATAGCACAAGGCAAGGCTAACGACAATAACTATAAAATAACCAAAAATATAAGTGTGAAAAGAGTGCGTATAATTAAAAAATATCTCAAGGCCCGGACTGACCCGAATGAGCTGGAGAGGATTAAGCGATTTATCAACAAATATTAGGTCCTTAAATAAACGGGCCGTGTGTATTCCAAAGGATACAAAGTGTTGATTTTGTTTTCTCGCAGTCATACTGAGAATGGTCAAAGTTCGAATTAAGGATAAATTTTGGATAAGAAGGGCGTATCTGTTGTATGGAGAATACGACAATCTGGGGTATGATGATTAATGATGTTAGGGTAAGATGGGTCATTTAAATTGACCTAGAAAGACCTGAAGCAATTAAATCGTCTCGAAGTGTACAGAATATGTAGCCAGCAGGTATATGAGTTTTGTGTGGAGCCGACGATGGTAGTAAACAACAATAAAAGATTTAATAAGGTAAATAAATAAGGTTTTGCCCTAGATTTATATCATGAAAACAGAAAAACAGATTATATATAAAGTAGCGGAAATACAAATGATTTAATAGTGGAGATAAGGGGAGTTTGGATTACTTTGTATTCCTTTCTGTATTTTTCACAGTTATAATCTTTTTAAATATTATTCTACATAATATTTCTAAAATCATAAATGACGGCAAGAAGGGCTCAAGGAAAATATCATTTCATGTGTCCAAGATACAACCTTAGAGAAAGGTATGCGTATTAAATAAATATGTTCAAACATAAGAATGAGGTATTGATTCAATAAAAGATGCCTTTTGCTGGATTTAATAAACTGAGCAATTAGAATTAACTAAAATGTTAGAATAATGAAAAATTATAAGTTAATGAAAAAGAAGATGCTCTTTGAAAGAAATTCAAAAGAATATTTATTGGTTTTCCCTGTTGTAGAAAACATGATTCTTGATACAGGAATAACAAGAAATGCTGATGAAATATATGTATGCGATATTCTATGGGGGTATAATCGATCAGGATAGTAAGGGTAGAGGAAGGAGAAGAGAGAGAAGAGGAGGAAAACGAGAGAGAAAGAGAGAAAGGAGGAAGGGAGAAGAGAAAGAGAAAGGGGAGAGAGAGAGAAGAGAAGGTGAGAGAGAGGGAGAGAAGACGAAAGGAGGAGAGGGAGGAAAGAGCGAGAACTGATAAATATCAAAATATGGAAACCATTGGAGATGACAAAAAGATTGGGGTATTACAGAAAAAACTCACCCACCGGGAGAGGAAACGAAGAAATGACAGTCTTTGCAGATAGTTTTCGACAAGCGTACTATGAATCGTTTTCAGGGAGAGGATATTGATGTTAAGTAAGTATTTCATGATGTGTTTCGCAAATAAAGTGGAGGAGCAGAGTGAAGCGATTCTCTAATGATTCATTTAATGTGTTAAAATTAACGGATTCCAACATGTGCATGTGGACAACAAAAGTTTGCACTCTGTCGGGAAGTTTTTCTCATAAATAAATGGTTATTGTCCAAATGTAAAGAAAACTAATACCATAATAATACTTCAATTTAAGAATAATAAAAATAACAGGTTTTAGCAAAAGTATGATGTTCGGGTGTGTGTTCAAAAAAAATCAATTATCTCCAAACGACAAACTCGGAGAGAATACAAAGTTCTATCAGGAAAGTAAATTTACACAGACGACTGGAATACAGGGGGAATCTAATCTACCAGGGTTTTTTCTTGGTCCAAGCACAAACTTGGATAAAGCATAGATGATGAGGCAAGACATACTAAATCGCCATGGGAGTACCCTATCAATAGGTGATGAAGTGTGCTGAGACACGATATTGATTTATGGGAATGACCACAACTTTAGAAGAAAAGCATGAAAGCCGATAGAGAAATGTGTGTATAATTGTCTCGATACAAACAAACCTTGAGAGAAAGAAGTGATACGTTCATCGGAAGAAGATGAATCAGTGCTAAATTGAACATTGGACTTGAAATTCAAAAAACTTATTAGGCTTTATGATGTTCATTAAGATTGCAAGAGCAATAGCTGAGAATATACAAACCAATATTCACAAGTTCAGAGAAGTAAGTTTATTCAAAGGAAGATGAATTATATTGCGCTGATTGATTGAACTCACTAATGAAAGGGGTAGCAGGTAATGCTTTAAACGTTATTGAATTTGAGGAGTAGTAGCGCATGGGTTCCCTTAAAAACAAAACAGGTAATACTCTATGTTAGCCTTTCAACAGAAAGTATTTAACTAGGAAAGAAAGAAGAAAAACCTAAAATTGTGACTGTGCAGGGGTGAGAGTTTATATAACAAGACATTATGAGAATTTTTCTAAAAATAAGAGTATTTACATTTACAGTGACCTTTAATGAAGGAAGGCCGTGTTGTTGATTTTAATCGTACTCTAAGAGAGAGACTATATAAAGAAATTCACAAAACTCGGTCCACGAACAAGGGATTCATTCTTTAATTCATGTGATTTGTGGATAAGTATAAGACACGATTCACGACGTCAATAATATGAGAACCACTCAGAAACATTTACAAAATTAAACATAGTGAAAAGAGAGTATTAATGTCAGAAGACCAAGTTGCAAGTTGGTGATATCGGTATAGAAATATATAGGTGGAAATCTCATTTTGAAAAAAGGTATATGTTAAAACGATGGACGAACGAGAACTTTTAAAATTGTTTAGTAAAGTACGTTCCTTGGAACCTTTATAAGATATTAGGTGATTTAGAAGGGAAGAGTTTAGGTTCATATATTCACCGGAAATTACAAAAGACAACATAAATTGAAATTTTTTTGCTCTGCCCTTTTTGACTCGGCCCACACAAACCCCACCCACATAACCCCACCCTCACAAGACTCCACACAAACCCCACCCCCCACACAAACCCACACAAGCTCCACGACACAAGCTCCACCCACAGAAACCCGCCAGCACAACCCCACCCACAGATAAACCCACCCACAACAAGCTCCACATAAAACCCAAACCCACCACAAGCTCCACATAAACCCCACCCACACAACCCACACAAGCTCACATAAACCCCACCACACAAGGCATCCACAAAACCACCACCACCACAACAAACCCAACAAAGCTCAGACACAAGCTCACCACATAACCCTGCCCCCACAAACCCACCCACATAACCCCACCCACACAACTCCACACAACCCCCCCCACACAAAACCCACAAAGCTCCACACACAATCCCACCACAACAAGCTCCCACACACAAAACCCACACAAGCTCAATTAACCCAAACCCCACACCAGCTCACCACATTCATCATATTCACATATTAGTGATTAGTTAATTAGTTCCCCACACACAACATTTTATTTAATTAAAAAATTCTCCACATCCACCATCCAACCCGATCTCGTCACCCATCCACTTATCCACACAAACTCATCCAATAAGCCTTATCCACCCCATAAACCCTCCATAACCCCGCCCACACAAGGCCCACCACACTAACCTGCCCCACACAAACCCCACCGAAGCCCCGCCAATAAACCCACGAGAAACCCCGCACCACAGCAAGCCCCACCCACATAACCCTCCCTCACAAGCCCCGCCCACATAACCCACCCACACAGCCCCTCCCACACAAGCCCCTCCCACCAAGCCCCACCCCTCATCCCCCCTGTGCGCCCCAACCTTGACCACCACTACCCTCATCCCACCCCCACCCTTCCCACAACACACACGGGGAGGGGAGGGGGTGGGATGAGGGGTGATGGTCACGTTGGGAGCGCAACTACCCCCCCCTCCTCCCCCCTCCTCCTCTCCTCTTCATGTTCTTGATTCTTTTTTTGAATTCAAAATCAATTTAAGTAATTGCTAAACAACCACAATATAATTAATCAAAATTGAAATATTAATTTCATTTGCGAGAATGTATATAATCTTTTCCCAGCAATCTTCTTCGATGCTTTTGTGATTTCGAAACTCAGACACCATATTCTGTTTTAAACAAAAGTGAATAATAATTAGGTTTTATAAAGATAAGTTACATGGTAATATTATAAAGCCTGGTGTGGTTCTAATTTACAAGCCTGTATGAACCAACTAATTAACACACAGCGAGGCCGACTCAGGCTGTCATCTTCCGAGGCCAATAAAATGAATCTCCAGATTGTACTGCATGAACCGCGTCAAACGTAATGATGCAACCAACATAAGGCTACATTCCAAAGAGAGATGATATTAATAAAAGAAAATAAACAAATAACTAATAATAATTCAGAAACATTTTACCTCAGAAATCATGTGTCTGTACCAGATTCTTCAACAGCTTATGTTGTGTGGCGAGCTGAAAAAAAATAAAAAAATGAAGTCAAGGGCATAGGATGGAGAGACAGACAGAGACGAGGTTAAGCTAGAAAGACAGACAGAGAGACAAACATCGAGAGAGAATACAAAAGAGACAGACAGGGAGAGATAGAAGACAAGCACAGACAGGGACAGAGACCACACACACACCACACGCACGACGCACACACACACACACACACACACACACACACAACACACAACACACAACACACACGTGATCTCACCGGTGGTGTAATTACATTCGAGATACCGAGCCGTAGATAAAGACTTACGTACCAGTCATTAAAAATGTTTTCAATTCCCTTCTAGATCATTGACGTCTTCAATAAGAGCATTAATTTCATGGGCACCTCATCCGTGATAATGTAAACAATCCATTTTCCAAGGACCGACTAGGAAAAAAATATATATCGGATAATCCGATTACATTTATAATCAAGTAGCTCATCGTTCAAAGAGGAAACCATACACAAAACTTACCAAACTTTGTAGTGAGCTCCGTTTTCTTCTCGGGAAGACAGATAGTCCATGTTCTCAGTTTTATTTACCATTGTACAATGGTGCGCAAAAATGACCAGGAGCCATGATAAGACTTCCTCTTCAATAAGAGCATTAATTTCATATGCACCCTCGTCGTGATATTAAAACTGCTTTTCTTCCCAAGATGCCAAGAAAAAAATATATATCTAGGATTATCATCGATTTAATTTATAATCAATAGCTCATCGTTCAAAGAGGAAACTACCACAAAAAAAACTTACCAACCTTTGTAGTGACTGATTTTCTTCTTCGGAAGACAGATAGCCATGTCTCAGTTTGATCGTTTACCATTGGTACAAACGGTGCAAAAACGACCCAGAGCCATGATAAGACTTCCCTTTCAATAAAGAGCATTTATTTCCATGCTCCTCGTCGATGATAATGTAAACTCTCCTTCTTCAGGACTGCCAGAAAAAAAATATATATGTCAGGATTATCACGATTTAATTTAGTAATCAAGTGCTCATCGTGTCAAGCGGAACCATACACAGTACCAACTTGGGCGTGCAGCTTTCTGTTCGTCGGCAAGAAAGATCGCTCATGTCTCAGTTGTAAAAAATGAAAATCCCGTCTGCAGAAACTTTGTCTGGGCGACATTCACTTATTCAGGCAACGATGAGAAATGGCCTACAATCCATCGGGTGTGGTCCACAGGAACTGACGCTCGGGGCGAGGAACAGCTTGGAAAATAAGTTGGACGATCTTCTCAATTGTCATGATCATTTCAAAACAAATTAAAAATGCACCTAAAATGATTTGATTAAACTTATGTTTAAAAGCCTTTAGTGTTCTGAATTCAGTATATATTAAACACGAGGCTTTGATCACAGATAGTTGCTATTTTCTTCACAGAGCCGATGACCTGTCCAAAAACACTTCCTCATTGCACAGCTACGACTGTGTCGAAAAACACTTCCTCATTTTCATGGACACGAACTGAAAACATTTGAAACAAAATTTTTTATGGCGTGGTTTATGCACCAAAAATGATATGCAACGCAGGAGGTGGTCAGATGAATCATTAAGAGAAGTATATCATTTATTATGACACAAAAGGCGGTATCTTGAGAAAATAAAAGATTTCAAATTGTTTTATTTTTAAATATTTAGATGGGGGAATTATTGTGCAGAAAAATTAAACTATTGAAGGAATTTGAGAAGAACAATCTTTATAGGTTCAATTGAGTAGCTAAACAATATGCATTGGTATTTGAAACAGAAGTGTCCCTCGCTACTGTTTAGATATTTCTTCCTCAGAATCACTTTAACAAATCCTTACTTATTGCTACTTGAACAAATCTATATCTATATTGCATTGGTATTTGAATAGAGTGCCCCTAGGTTAAAAGGGAGACAAATAAATACTACCTGGCTAAAAAGGGGGTTTATTTTCTTTCTAGGGAAAAAAATATGGAATCGCTGAAATCCCACCATTCAACTTACATGGGAAAAGTGAGCCTAATCAGTATACTCACCTACAATATATATATATATATATATATATATATATATATTATATAAATATTAATATTATATATATATATATATCATATATGCCTGGTAGGAGTGAGGGCCAGAGAGAGAGAGATATGAGAGAGAGAGAGAGAGAGAGACAGAAGAGAGAGAAGAGAAAAGAGATATGAGAGAGGAGAGAGAGAGATAGTTTAGTTTGGTCATGATGACCTACAGCTGGCCTTGGTGAGACTGGTTTCACACGAGCAAGGCATTTTACTGCTCAAAAGGTTGTTAAACAAGATACCACAAGCAGACAGGAAGGGAGTGGAGGAGAGGTGGGAGATAACACATTAGGTTACAGGTCCTGGTAAATATACTTGGTTTAAGGCAATGTGATTATATACTTTTCAATACAAAGAAATGAATAACTGAACATAAGGAATTGATTATATTAAGAGCAGTGAGTACATCGGTAAAAAGAAACAGTGAGTACATTAAAACAAAAGACAACTTGTTGAAAAAGGAATATTTCCCCATCAGTCCCCCCTTTGTCGCCTTCAAGGCAACACAACTCAAGGTTAATGGTTTTGTCAATTGGAAATACATTTCCGCGCACGAGTGTGTCCATTTTCCTTGCAGTCACCTTCCCAGCACACATCGTAGAGCTCAGTCCCTTTCAGCCTTTCCTGTCCTTCGGAACACGTAGCTTCAGGTGGTCGTGCAGCTTTTGGGCCGGTATGAGGCTCCAATTGGCCCTTAGGCCGATACAGTAGAGGGCTACCACTTTGGGCTGCACAGCTGATTCAATGCACCTATGCGGGGTTTTGGGAACAAAGCAGATGAGTACAGTGGAAGGACAATCCCATAAACATTGAACACACTCATTGTGTTGACTCATGGATTTCCAACTTCAAGTACGATCTCATTAGAGTCGTAGGACTCGACTTCAGAATCGAAATAGGAAGGTGGCGGTTGGACCACCATTACATTAGTAGCAGCATTCCTCTTTAAACAAGAAACAATCAATGTAGGCAATGTGGTTGTGGCGCATTTAACAAGCACGACAATAATGACAATCCATAATAATCCCACAGAGATCCAGCGTAACAGAGTAGTTCCCCATATTCCGAAAATCCATTCAAACCAGGAATAAAGTCCATCCTTAGTAAAATAATCATGAAACATAGCTCTTTCTTGCTTAATATTGTCAGCTATGCTGGTGATTTGCGCTGAGTTATTGAGGATATATGTGCAACATTCAGATTCAATTAACGCCCATGTCCCACCCTGAGGCATGAGGATGAGATCAAGGACAACTCGGTTTTGCATTGCGACCGCGCACAGGGCGACCACCTCCGAATTAATACCAACCACCGTGCCCACGGCAGTTTTATTTGCAAGTAACTCGAGTGAGGCAGCTAACTCTGCAAGCCCCACAGGCGTTTGTCCTACCCCATAGTGAGGAATGAGAATCATGAAGAACAATTCAGTTGATGTAAAACTCCGTTTACCCCATTTCAAATGTTCAAAAGGTGAATTATTTAGCAGGTGCGGCACAATGAATGACAAGTAACATGATCCGGTCCAGTTAACTGGAAGCCACGGATAGGCTCGGTTTCCGCACACAAAATAGGTATTATTTAAAGCCACTTGTGGTCGCATTGTGTGATTTTTATAGACATAGTTACTGCATTCAGATTTTCCGAACATTCTTTCTCCCCATGCCTCTTGCACCAGGCATTGATTCGGTTTTCCCTTCACATGTTCCACCACAAAATATGGAGGTATCTTACACAAATTTAAACTTGGCCAAAACCAGTTACTGAAGTTCCGTTGCCGCAGGCAATTCCCATTCCTATCAGTAACGATGTGGTGGTTAGTGTTATTATCCTGTTCATTCCATTCCTTCCACTTAGCACAGTATCCACACCACTCACTCAGATCAAATGGTATTGCCAACAGAGGTATCCCGGTAACTGCTGAGTGAGGTATTTTAGTGCAGACCCAGCAATTGGTTTTATTAAAAGCCTTAGCGTGGTTACGAGAGAGAGAGCCAGATAAGTATTTATTCCATGTAGTCCCTGTGGGTGCAAGGGTGCCCCGACACTCCTCCGCAACTCCATTCTGTTTGAACCCTTATCTGCTTCCACTTTGCCCATTAAGCTTCTCCGGTCTATGGGTGCTATGTGGTTAGCTCGGCGGGCAGTGTGACAGGCACTTGGATGGGGAACACACAAATGACTTTGATCACTAGTACTTATCGGCCTTACTGACTATGTCCACACTGTACAAACTGCAGCCAGTAGCACAAGTAAC
>JAXMNL010000602.1:1925-13076 GCA_035128595.1 Eptatretus atami
GTCAACGGGCCAGATTTTCCGTTCTTGAGAAGGCACCGCTTGTGGAAGTGCTACCTTCCTCCATACTTTGGTCGTTTGGGATTGAAGGGATATTTGTGTTTGTCTTGGCAGAGTGGATCTTTCTAACCCAAATCGGGAACATGTTGTGTAAGATTAGCGATGAGGTAGGTTGCCACTTTCCCTTTTGCTTCAAGTAGCCTCAGCAGCAATTATTCTGCTGAAGTTGCTGGATGGGGATGGAGTCACAGAGTTGGAGTTTTGTTTGAGGTAAGGCAGTAATGGCCATAATCATTGGTCCTCCTTATCCTTTATTAGTTTGTCTGAATCTTCTATGTTATGCGACACTGACCTGAAAAGCATTCGAGTGTTGATGCTAGTTTTTTAACGCATGCCCTGTTGGCAAACACAGTGATTTGGTCCGCCACGAGGGAGTGCAAGGTCCCAGTCGATCCGAAAGTCCCAGGTCCCAGAATCTGTCACTCGGACTATGATTATGGTAGCTCAAATATTTGACTCAGAGAAGGTGAGATGGTGTTTCACTGAAACGCGTCATTCGCTCTGATATGTGATTTTTATCCACTTCAGGCTGTGTTGGGTCAGTTCTTTTTTTCAGGTGTTTTTGTGTTTTAAAGACCAGAGTCGACAAAAATGCCCTGTGGAGTTACATGTTGTCTTGCGGTTGTTGGAAAGCATGAGTAGGACTCCGCTCTCGTGTCATCGTATCATTTTCCGGAGTCGTGAAATTTCGATGTGCCTTGCGTCCAATCTATGGGTCCAGTGGAACTTCAGGTCAAGGGAAGCCTTGTCGGAGGGGGGGGGGGGCTATATTGGTACCGAAGAGGGCAAGTTCTCATGTAAGTTGTGTTTGCTATTCTTTTAGTTCAGAGGAGATTAACAATGCTCATGTTGTTAATTTTCTTCATTGATTACATTGTTATTTCGGGGTAGGAAATGTCTGACGCCCCAATCCACCTAATATCCTCTTTTTTATAACAATCTGCTGCATGTTTTTGGAGTGCTGGTATTAAATTGTTTCCATGTTGCGGATCGTGTCGTTGTGTTGTGTGTGTGTCGTGATGTGTGTGTTGTGTTGTGTGTGGTGTGTTGTGGTTGTAGTTTGCTTTGACCACGTACTGCGGGCCTTCATGCTGAGTGGCACTTGGCTGCTCATGGACAGGTTCTTGTTGGACCTTTTGGCCGTGAGGTAAGACAAGGATAGCGAGAGTACTTTGGCCGTGAGTTCACGGTATGACGTCCCAACGCTGTTTAATGTTTTGATTTGTTTACATTTTTAATATGAAAAGGCCTCCTTCATAAGGTGAGGCGCAACAGACCGAAACACCTGCTCGTGGATAGTTCCCTCTCCAGTGATGGTCATTAAAATTGAGAATTAAATTCTCTTCAGTGAGTGACTGCAGGTACAACAAACGAAAAAGAAAAATACTGAACAGAATCCAACAAATTTTGCATGTTGACAGGCCCCAAACTGTTGGTCTTGTGATAGGTAGCAGATGTAGGAGCAGGGTTCAGGTGGGGGAAGGCTCCAATTTTCCCTACGAAATGTGTATCGTACAGCACTCCCGTGGTAGCGTTATTCCAAATCAACTTTTCTTACATAAAAAAAAAGTTTAAAAGCTTGATTAATGTGCATTGCAGTGATGTTGAATATGAATGAGAATGATTTCACTCATTTGAGCGGAGTTCAACCAAAGCATCCGACACTGAGCTTTGCACCGAAGCGGTCGTACCAGCTTGCTGGGATGATTGAGCTTGAGTATTGCATGTCGTCAGATGGTCACCGTCCAGGATTGTGTCCAACACCCAGAGAGATTGCTAAGCACCACTGATCAGCTCTCTCTTGGTTTCATAACAGTTCTTACAGCAGGTCAAAGGTCGAGGTCACAGCTTCAGGTTAAAATTTCGTGAAAATGATTTTTGGGTCAAACTTTGACCTTGAACTTCTGACTTCCATCCATCGGGCAGAATTAATTAGTTTCCTGGTACTCACAGAGCCACTGAAAAAGCTTACATGTTCTGTGTGTAACAGCTCTTATTAATGCCACAATTAACGACCAGCTGGACTTAAGAAATAGCACCCGGATAGACTCAAATTGTCATGTCACAACGTCTCATCACCAGCTAACATAACATTCAGATACCACAGAGAAAAACCTTCAAACCTGTTGTGCACAAAGCTTAATAAGCCCATCGTATCTAGACATCGAAAATAAGCAAAAATTAGACAGTGCGAGAATAGATAGCCACACTCGATGAAATACAAGATCGCAGGCGCATGATTGAAAGCAAAAAATAAAAAAATGATGACATCATCAATAACGTCGAAAACAGAAACGGCAAAACAGAGATGACAAGTCGAAAAGAAGTTGGGAAGAAAGAAGTATTGGCAGTCGCTGAAACGTATAAGGATGAAACGAGTCAAGGCACGTGTCTGAGAAAGTCAACATCGCTGTCAAAATTAATAAACTTTGATGCTTCACTGAAATGAAATAGTAGCAATAATCAGACTTTTACACATTTATACACATTTAACGACTTCAAGTGAAAAATAATATGTTCAATCACAAAATGACTTAAACACAAAACACAAAGTCTCGGGATAAGTGACAAGTGCCTTAGCCGCACAACACTTGACGTTTACAGCAATGAAACGTATGAAATGGAAACTGGTAGCGAAACTTTAAAAGTGTGGGCGTCGAGTTCAAAACGGGTTTGCTCGTATCATAACTATTAGTAACGGACGAACGTTCGTTTGTTATGATACTTTACAGAATGCTACCGTGTCGCGTTCACTACATGCCCAACGATATCTTAACTCCATAGGGCATTATCGCCTGCGAACTCTGGCTTAGCCTAAGAACGCGGCCCGATTTAAAATCATAAGTGATATAATTAAACATGGCGTCACACCTTGACGATGTGCCAACGTCATGCCGGCTAAAAATTGATCAAACGCGGACATGAATAGTAGGGTAAAGTTGTGATACGTAGAGCCGAAAATCAATATACGCGGTCATAGTCGTGGACGTGTGTTTCGTTGATTAACACTGAAATTTATACAACACCGCTATGGCAACACGTCCATGTTGCATACAGCCCGCTAAGTCCCACATGTTAGCAAACACCGACCAACTAACTGTAGTCTCAAGTCGAAACATCAAGTAATTTACAACCGCGAACTATTTTCAACCGAGGTAGTCTTGAACTCCTAGAGAGTGCCTGAACTAATGTTACCGGTGCTTGAAAATAGAGCTAAGCATGAACCTATTGTTAACTTGCCTTTGAACACATGACACATGCTATGAACCATGATAAACGGGAACATACCATATTATGTAAACTTGAACCTATATCTAACGCTCATAACTTTGGTAATGCTATACCATGTTACGAACCAAACGAATTGCGTATGTGACGAATTAATTGACGCTTCCGGACGACCACAGCACATGAACGTTCTAACTCCGTATGACGTTAAGCGATTGGAGGTAAAGGAATGGAAACTACAAGGCTCAAAGAGAACCATCATTGTTCAGACTTACATGTTGATAGTATGTCAAGCCAGAGTACAGTAGTAGTAAACTATAGCAGTATTGTGGTGCGTGACAGTATAAAGTTAGTAGTGTAGTAGTAGGCTGTAGTAAGTAATTCTAGCAGTAGTTAGTAGTACGTGGGATGTGGGTGAATGAGGATCTCATCTGCCACAATAGGAGCAACTTTGCACCATTGTTCCGATAGTCTTTCGCTATTTGTCCTTCATTCCAACTATGTAAATATTCTGTTGTGTACTTTTAAAGTGATTAAAAAGACTTTGGACAAAATGGCATTCACAGTAAATAGAACGGAACGCTCGATAATATGAGAAGTAGAGCACTTGTTATCGTTGAGCTCCCACAACCAGACAATGACGAAGTTTCTAGCTAATGCATAGGAATAAATCCTAATTCACGCTGTTATCATAGTGTAGAATTAATACGGTTACACTAAACATTAATGAAGGTTTCACGAATAGTGAACTGTCAAGTAAGATGTTGCGAATTGACAACGTTATAGCGTGATACAAAACGTACTCAAGTGAGAAATAGATTCGGTAGAATGTTATGCTACGGTGTGATTAGAGTAAATAAGAACAAGGTGTGGCAACGATGAAGCACAAACATGATGGCGCTAGGCGACCTGAGTCGAGCGGGAAATGTGAGCCAAACACCGAGTTCGTAGAAATGTATCAAGACTTCAAAGTTTGGACAACAAAAGACAACGTTAAAACCAGTAAACGACTAGGTAGTGTTTTCTTCAGGCTGACGCTAACGACACGATAAAACGGCATCCAAAACGCGATGCGACTGTGCCAGCTTTGAGCGACAAATTGTTTCAATAAATGGATAACGCAAATGCAAGGTCACAAATGGCAATCTGTAACGAGCTCGTAGGTGCAACCAATCACGTTCAAATATTCAAATCACCACAAGGTTAATACACTCACACGCGTTAAGTATATCTGATGATTTCAAATAAAATTCACCTCCTTCTGGTAAATGCGTAGTCATTCACAGCAAGATGCTAACCATTGAGGCCAAAGGAGTTTTCAAAAGATTTCCGGGAAATAGAGTTTAGAAGCACATTGATCGGGGAGGGAATAAAAATTCAAAGGCTGTTTCGAAGAGCAAGAGCAAGACAGTATTATAGGAAAATGGATAAGCGTAAGTCCCAAGACCTGTGAGATCTGTCGCCCGAATGGATGACAGCAGGAACTGACAGAGGCCACCAAGTACAATTGGAATTTTGAAAGACGGTCAGGCCTCAGCAAGGACTGAAGTGTGTCCATGATTTTGACAACATACTCCAAGCATGCCACAAGTCGCTCCCAAAGAGGAAAAAGGAAGACATCCAAAAAAAGCCACCGGTCCGTGATTATACAAAAATAACACGAAATTGAAGCTATGGAAAAAATTGTGGTTGATGGAACTTAAGGAAAAACAATACGTCACATTTTGGTAAGATTCCCAAAGCACATCCCAAAGGACACCATACTTGTGGTGGAGAGCATGTGTAGGGATTTCTCACTAGGGACTGGAGCCTTTATAGTTTTGCAAACATGTTGGCTGTTAAGAGGAAGCTATACACAGAACATATCACAAGACAGAGACAAACAAGAATGGAGGGAGAGGCGAAGCATAAAAGTTGGGAAAAGAGAAGAGGGATAATATAGTGAAGAGAGAGGGGAAGGGTACAAACGGAAAACGTATGGATTTTCAGAAGGAAAAAACAGGAAGTTGAAGAGGTTGGTTGGGATGGATAAACTGGGTCGTGTGAATATCAGATGGGGGAGGGATAGAGCGGTGGTGAAACTCTGCTTTGAGAGTGTGGAGGGAGAATGGGATGGAAGGAAAGGAGTTTGGTCCTGAGGCATGGAAAACAAGGATAAAGAAGTGATAGGACAGGTATTCATTGCAGTTTATCTGAAAGGGTTTTTTTGTCTGACCCTGCTACTCTGAAGAGATTTAGGGGGGACCGATCACAAGACAGGCAGAGGGGGAGGGGCAAGGCCCAGGGAATGTTATTGTAGTATTTATTGAAATGCAATTACCGATCTCTTCGTGAACAAGAGAGATTATTAATTAAGGGATTATAGTATGTGATATGAGCGTTTTCCAGGCTACACAGTTCACAGGGGCGGTCACACGGCTGTTTTCATCATGCTGTAATATTTGTTTGCCTCTTCATCAAGGTTGACATTTATTCAGTACTGACTGAGGAGAAGGTTGGTACAATACCATTAAGAATGATATCGGTATTTTGTGCCCTATTGAAAAGATTAGCGATAATGGGATGGTATTGCCATTTGGGATGTGGATTGGAGCATTTCTTGGCAATTTGTTTCTCAGGTTCATTTGGTATTATTTTTGTAGTATTATGTATAATGTTGGATCTCATATATAAGTGGATATAGTTAGAAGTTTGAGACGGGGGGTGGGTGTTGGGGGGGGGTTCTCGGCCCGCTAGAGGTAATTATGGTATAAGGTGTAGAATTAGCTGGAAAATGGAAAACAATATCGGGGAATATGTGTCTCGCAAATGAAAAGGGTAGAAGTACGACTTCATAGCTATGATTAATGATCTCGAAGTCACTAAGAACAATAGCTCACTCTGAGTGCTGAGGATCAAAAAGATATTCCTTGAGTGCCGTATAGCCCAACTTCTTAAATTAAATGAAAATTTGCGATAATTCTATGAAGTAATTGCTGTTATGACGCCCACAGGCAGCTGCGAGCTGAACAGTTTGTGCAGAAGAATGAACAACGTATAGTCGCAGTCATGGGTCAGAGTTGGTAAGATTCAATCAACAGACAAGTGAATTGTTGTCAAGGGTGCCAGCCAACGTATTTAGGGGGGTGGACATTGATATGACCAACCAAAGACATTACCAGATTTGTATTGTTCAATAATTATGAATTGTTGAATTGATTTCTCATTTGAAGTTGGGTTACGACTAGTGTAAATGAAGGGGATAGTCTGATTTATGCAATGATAATTTCCTCCGGCTTGGAAGGATTTTAAAAAATTTGTGAAAAGTAAAAGGGGTAGCAGACTTCATAGTGACTTAAATACCAACCGATGATAAGAGAATGCCATGGAGTCCTCAGGAAAGGATGCATTGTTTTGCAAGTAAGAAAGAGAAAACACTATCACTTCTCTCTAATTGTAAAAACAGTCATTCAAACACCTGTGCAATACAAAGTAGCATTAAACAAGTAGAGACAAGTCCACAGACACATGTGAGAAATCCGTCAATGATCCCGCAGTCGCAAGAATTTTGCAGGACGAGTCAAATGGTGAAGTTCCTTCTCGAATGTGAAAAGAAACTGTGAAGTTGACGGAGCAGGACTGACTGATTGCATCCATGATAAATCGGGGCTAACGGGAGTGATACTGTGAAATATGAAAAGAAAGAAAATGTCTTAAACGATTATTAGAAAAAGAAAATAGCAGAAGATCTGGAGGCTTGAATTCGTTGGAATAGAAGGAAATACAAGACGAAGGAAATTGCGAGGATCAGAGACTGTGTCATTATTGACGTTGATTATTAATAGAACATAATTATTTTAAAAATTAAATGGATAATTATATAAGTTATATATAATAGATAATTATATTATAACAAATTATTATAGTAATAAGATAATGTTAGATAACATTGATAATACGCATGCATAATGTGATACTTCCATAAATCAGAGCGAAATGATAGATTTATTGATATGTATGGTTTTTTGACTTTAAAATCGAAGATAGATTGTGTGGAATCGGAGTTCACGATATTCAAATTGGATTGTGATATATGTGTTCAGGATTTTGCGACAATCTTGCTGGCAACACGGCAAGAAAAATGCCAGACTGTCTGCCTAAACCCCGACCCCCTGCCAAGCTGACATTAAAGGATCAATCCAAAAAGGGATCAGCACGCTTACTGCTGAGAGATGAGTCGTGGAGATGTTTCGTTATGCGCATAGTGGTCAGGATTCCAGGGATTCCCCAATTGTGCTTGTTTTGGTGTGTGTACTTTAGCTTGATTTGATTGTCTGGGTCTTCTGATATTCTTAATCCACACGATGAGATGTTCTCCGATGCTTGTGAATCTATTTCATGATGTTGTGATGTAATGTATAAATGATTATACAACAGAGAATCATAATTGAAATGAGAGTGTCATTAAATTTGGCACCCTGCCTTCACCTGTTAATGATAGCATAGAGAACTAAGGCCAGTCACATAAGGAATCTCCAGCGATGAAGCTTGTCATTGGTTCCTACGCTCCAATATTGGTTTTAACCTGTGGATCCTCATCTGTCTTCTCATTTCAGCCAGGTTCATTTCTGGTCATGCCGCCTGCTTGCCGGATCTCCCATCCTGGAATGTGCTAAAGGGCTTCTCGGGTCTCAAGTAGAACCAACTTCGTGAAACTGACAAATCAAGTCTTGCTCACTCCACTCTTTAGTTCTCCTTCTTCTAACCGTGGACCAACTGTCCTCAACTTCTATATTATCTTTCCGCTTCAAAGTTATTCACACAACATCCCCAAACATCTCATGAGCTGCTTTTTCCCCCTTCGCATGCCTGTGATTTTGCCGCCAAGCCTCCCAAAATGAGGCCCTACTAACCGACCTTTCCTCCAATAAAGTGTGTTTTCCCCTAATTTCCTCACACTGTTTTTATGCATCTCCAGTTCTTCCTCTCTTTGCGGTGTTGAGCTTGCATTAGCTTGTTAACTCTTTTGCCTCCACTCTGATGATCGGTCATTTCTTCCCCATGCCCAGTCTCTTAACCAAGTTAACCCGTCGCATTGTACTCATCCTGTTAGTTGTGTCCTCGTCCCTCCGCACGCCTTTCCACGATGTCTTTTTTCTCGGTATGTTTGGTCGCTGGTTCTCTTTTTGTGTCAGGTCCACGAACGCTAAAAAAATTCTAGATTGAATGATTGGAGAGTTTAGATTGGGGGGGGGCGGGTTATGGGTCTTGTTGTACAATATACAGCATGTCTGTATCCAACGGGTGATTGTCTTCAAGCTGGTCGAATAAATCTCCAATCCCTGTACATTTGAGTAATAAAGAAGCCGAAAAACAAATTTGAACCGATATGGAGAAGCGGGGCAACAAACAACACACCTTCCCACTGACTCGCCAGCTAAAAGAACTTGAATTCTTATGTCGTTCATGTGAAGAGAGTCTGTTTGCTCCAACCATGCTTGCCATCACTGACATGATTGCGGTTCTATCAGGAAGAAACTCGCAGCTTGTTGGCAGCAGCCATCTGGAGCAGTTATTTGAAGGATAAGGAATATTTATGAACGATTGAAGGACGAGTTTCAGAGGGGGTAACATCCAACTGTTTATCATCCTCGAGCGAAGGTCAAGACTGACCTTTGGGGTGGGATGGATACACATGGCCTTGCGTCGGATCGGAAGTCAGCCCGATTGAAAAGCAGAAAATTATAATTGCTTGGCCATTCATATCCTTGGTTGGTGTTATTGTGACCAACAACTTAAACAGCTAAAAGCATGGTGGAAAGTATAATCATCCATTTGTATCTCGGTGTTTCACCTTTCCTTGTTCTGTGATGTTTCTCTTGGAGTGCCGGGTATCCATTCCATGTTTTGATAGGGTCACTCATGGTCAGGGAGAAAGACAAAATTAAGAGGCGGAAAGACTGTCGCGATTACATATCTTCCATATTCTGGTAGTTTAGATATTCCTTCTGAGTAGCTGACATCAACTGGTATTATGATCATGCTTTCTTCAATCAGTTATTAATGGAGAGTATTGTAATTACATGCATTTACATCATAAAGGGTTTGGACTGGACTCAAGCGCGTGGGAAAAAGGGTTGGAACCGCAGGGACACGTTGGAGGAAAGGAGGTTGAACCTGACTGCGCGTCGGGAAAAGGTGACGCGCTCCGGAGGAAAGGGCTGGAAGATCTCCCCCCCCCAATCCCTGTCTGTGTTTAGGCTGAATCAACCAGCCCCCCCTGATAACATCTGTCTTTTCCTTTGGCATTTTGGATTGATTTTGCTGTGAAATTATTTTCGTTTTCACTAAGAATAAAAGTTATTTAATTTCATTAATAGTTTATATTATGAAGATGTTGTGATTTCCAAACCTGTCCGTTGTTTGTTTCTCTCACTTTCCATTGCGTTTTTGAATTGGTCAAAGATCAGAGATAACATTGGATTGCCGAGGGCGTCCCCCGCTCAGGTAACCACGTGACTCAGTTAAACGGATAATGGACGGGTGACATTGTAACTCGTGTTAACTGGGTGGAGTTCCTGTGGTTAATAAAACCACCGAACACAACGTTAATTGTGAGCGGTGCCCAGGTCGCTCGACCGCTAGGAAACGGGGATTAATCCCACTGGAGGACAACGCTGTGTCTCGTACTGCGCCGGCAACAATACATTCCCAGACCTACATCATTCCACTCCATATACCATCGTACCCACGACAATCCATCATACCCACGTACCACATTCAGTACCACATCAATACCCACTACCAATACCAAACCCAATCACATAGTCACATACCATAACTCATAACCCACATCCCATACCCAGGAACATACCACATACCACATCCACGTACAGACCCATATCAATATATACATAACCAATCTAGATACCCATCCACATCCACATACACAACCTACATCACATTGCATACTACAACCCATACCATAGAAACTCGTTATGAATGGAGGATCGATAAATATCTAAAAAGAAAGTTAGACATTGTACGAGGAATTACATCGACAACTCGCCACTCGATTTCCTTTCACAACACATGTGAAACACAAACAACCGTAAAACAAAACGTCATTGTATTTATTTTTAAATATGGAACACGTTGGGGGAACTCAGCTACCCGGTCCTTTCGCTTTTCCACCAACAGACTCGCGCTCTACCGTTAACTCCGCTGGCCCTACAACCGACGCCACCGTGCGCGCCACCATACCGAGATCTCGAGATCGAACATCACGGATACCAGAGCGCGCCTGATGAGGATACAAGCTGGTCCGGAGGTCCGAAGACCGGGTCCATGGGTCGTTCACCCGAGGACAAGGGTCCAACGGTACGGCTCACTAAGACGAGAATTGTTTCCCGCCATGATCGCGTGTACAACAACAGGACATTGATTAGTTGAAGTCACGATGTGAAGCGAGACCGAATTAATTGTTAAGAAATCCCATCCATGACATGTCCCTCCCTGCTTTGTACTGAATGGACTCATTTAACCTTCACTCAATCTCATCGATTCCTCTTGATATTCGTTTAACAACTCAGTGAAGATACTTGGATGGTGACTCTCGTGCAATCGGCACACAAGGCCTTTCTTGAGCATGCAATGCGTCTTAAGTCCTCGAGGAATCACTTGGATGAAAGACAAGAGAATTAACTTCTTTCCAGAAGTATTCTCACGTCAACTCCTGGCTCAAGGTTGAGTGAAGCTGCCTGTAACAACCTATTGAAGGCAAATATTCATTATGAAAAAGTAGTAAACTAGTGACAATAAACAGTTGGCTGTGGAAAGCAATGGGTGATTTAATAGAAGTAAAAATTCGTGATATAAAGTCACAAG
>JAXMNL010000602.1:13101-40230 GCA_035128595.1 Eptatretus atami
CCTGTGTCGAAGAATTCTCTCAATTCCTCCTGTACATTTGAGTCAATTAAAAACAGGAAAAACAAATTTGAACATCGATATGGAGAGATCGGGCAACACAAGCAAACACTCTTTCCCTGACTCTGCAGATCATGAAACTTTGAATTCTTATGTCGTTTTCAGTGAGACGAGGTCTGTTTATCCTCCAAACATGCTGACTCCATCGCTGACATTTTGCGGGTTCAGGGAAGAATCACTCGCAGCTTTGTTGCAGCAGCCATCTGAGTCAGCTATTTTTGAAGGATAAGGAATATTTATGACTTAAGGTTGATAGGATTTCAGAGGGGTGAGATCATCCAACGATGTTTTGATCATCCTCGAGACAGAATTGGTCAAGACTGCAGCCCTTTGGTGCTGGGATGGATCACACATGGCTCCTTGGTCCGGAGTCGGAAGTCAGCCCGCATTGAAAAGGCGAGGGAAAGATTTATAATCTGCTTCTGGCCAGTTCATCCTTGGTTGTTGGTTATTGGACCAACCAGGCTTTCAACAGCTGAAAAACAGCTGGGTCAGGAAGAACTTTAAATCATCCATGTATCGTCAGGTGTGTCACCTTTCCTGTTTCTTTGGATGTTCTTCTGTTGGTTGTTCGGGTTATCCAGTCATGTTTGTTTATGAGGTTACTCAGTGGGCAGAGCCAGACAAAACAAGGATGGGGGAAAGACTGTCTCCCTGGAGATCTACCTGCCAATCTTTCACATCTGGTTATTTCAGATATTTCCTTCTGAGTGCTGTACTCATCAACATGGTATTCCAGAGTTCCATTGCTTTCTCAGTCAGTTTTGATTACGGAGATTGATTTTGTTACTATTTCATGCATTTATCATTCCAGGAAAAAGGGCATGTTGGAATCCCTGGACCCCCCGTGGGGGAAAATGGGGGTCTTGGAATCCCGGGACCCCCGTGGGGAAAAAGGGGTTTTGAACCAGGACCCCCGTGGGGGAAAAAGGGTTTGGAACCAGTGACCGCTTCGGGGGGAAAGGGCGTTTTTGAACGCGGGGACCCCGTGGGGGAAAAAGGGCTTTTTAACGCGGACCCCCGTGTGGGGAAAAAAGGGGTTTTGAACCGTGGGACCCCGTGGGGGGAAAAGGGGTTTTATTTTGAACGTGGGACCCCCGTGGTGGAAATTAGGTTTTTGATTCGCTGGACCCCCGTGTGGGGAAAAAGGGGTTTTTAACGCGACCCCCTGGGGGAAAAGGGTTTTTTTTTAACGCGGGGACCCCCATGGGGGAAATGGGGTTTTTTTTAACGCGGACCCCCGTGGGGGAAACGGGGGTTTTTGAACCCGGGATCCTCCTGGGAAAAAGGGTTTGAACCGGGACCCCCGTGGGAGAAAGAGGTTTTGATCCGGGATCTCGGATGGGAAAGAGGTTTTGACCTACGCCCCTGGAAAGTTTAACGGACCCCCTGGGGGAAGGGGTTTTGAACCCGGGACCCCGTGGGGAAAAAGGGCGTTTGGAACCCGGGAGCCCCGTGGGAGAAAAGGGGTTTGGAACCAGGGCCCGGGGAGAAGGGGCTTGAACGATTCTTCCCCCCCTCCCCTCCTCCGATGATCTGTCGGGTACCCTGTCTGTGTTTGCTGAAGTCAACCCCTCGATAAGCATCTGCTCTTTGTCTCTTTTTTTGGCATTTTGATTGATTTTGTTTTGAAATTATTTCTTTATTTTTCTCAGAAATAAAACAGTTCTTTTCATATTTATTTTCTTATTTACTAAATCATTTGTTCAATTTCCATTCCTGTCGGTGTTTGTCCTTCCCTCCATTGGTTTGCATTTTCAAAGAGATCAAGAGATAACATTGATGTGTTTGCCGAGGCCGCTCCCACTCAGGTAACCACGTGACCTCTACTTAAACGGATAATGAGACGGTGGACATTTTGAACTCGGGTTAACTGGGTGAGTTCGCTGGTTAAAAACAACCCACCGAACACAACGTTAATTGTGAGCGTGGCCCAGGTCCGCTCTACCGAGGACAACCGTGGGATTATCCCCCCGAGTGACAGCTGGTGTCTCGTACCTTGATGGCCGCACAACACATACCCACATAACATATTATTATATCTCCGTTGTGAGGGAAGATGTCCGATAAATACAAAACAGAAAATAAAGAACGTTGATTCGTATCGAGGAATAATCATCGACGAACTCGGACTCGATTTTTCACTTTCACAACACAATCTGAAACACAAACAATCCGTTAAAACGAAACGTTCAATCTTTGCATTTATTTTAAATCATGGACACGTGATGTGGCGGGAACCAATCAGACACGCGATCTCGCGTTCGCTTTTTCCCCAAACAGCTCGCGCTCTTCACTCGGTTACCACAGCGTACCGTCCTTCACCTGACACGACGTGCGGTCCACCATGACCCGAGATCTCAGAGAACACCCGGGATCCACGAGGGCTCCGATGGAGGATAATGGTCGGTCCGGAGGTTCTTCCGGAAGACCGCGGGTCCATGGACGGTTCACCCGAGGACAAGGGGTCCAGACCCGGGTACGTGACGTTCACTCCGTACCGAGAACTTGTGTTTCCCGGCTGATCCGTGCTGTGTACTAACACAGAACTCATTGATTTAGTGAATGTCACGATGTCTGGAGCGGAGCCGGAATTGAATTTGTATGGAAATCCCATCCATGACATGTTCCCTCCCTCTTGTACATGATATGACATCATTTATTTACCTCATCACTTCATTCCATCATTCGATTCCTTTTAATCTCGTTTAAAACAAATCGATGAAGATTTACTTGTGATGATGGCCTCTGGCACGCACACAATGGCCTGTTTTGAGGACTGCAGTGGCATCTTTAACGCCTCGAGGAATCACTGGATGAGAAGACAAGAGACTTACCTTTGCTTCAGAGGAAGGTATGCTCACTGATGCAACCTTCCCTTGCATACAGGGTTGGAAGTTTATAGCTCGTCCTTGTACCAACCTATTTTGAGGCCAAATTATGTTCAATATTATATGTAAAGATGTGAAGGGTGAACTAGTTACCACTAAACCAGTCGGCTGTTTGAAGCAGAGTTGGTGAGAGTTTACCAGGAAACTAATTAATTCTGCCTCGATGGATGGAAGTCAAAGTTCAAGGTCAAAGTTTTGACCCAAAAAATCTTTTCACGAAATTTTAACCGAAGCTGTGACCTCGACCTTGACCTGCCTGTAAGAACTGTTATGAAACCATTGTCACGGGATACGGGATGTTGTACCGACTCTGTTTATTTTTTGGTAAAATATGAAGGTAACCTGTGTTGGTTTTAATGTTAGGTGGTGGCTTGGTTTACTTGGTCCTGAGTTCAAATCCCACCTTGGCTGTTCAATAATACCAGTGGGTGTTGACTTCAGCTTGTCATCCTTCTGAGGTTGGCAAGTGATACCAGCTTGCTGGATGATTGAGCCGTTTGGAGTTTCTGTGTCAGAGTGGTCACCTGTCCAGGATTGTGTCAATACCCAGGAGACGCTGAAGCAGCACTGATGCTCTCTCTGACAGAGTAGTGTGGTCTTCATGGATGGTCATAAGGACACGTTAACAACATTACCATCACTGAGGGTCAGGGACGTGAAACTCTCATGAGCACCTGACTCATTAAATAATTTATCGTTAATCATAACTTTTTAATTGAGGAAGTGTGAAAATGTTAATGTATTATAGCTTAATTCGTGTTTGTTTACTTGTTTCACCAGCAAATACTTCTGTCGGCTTCGCTGTTGGGAATATTCAAAGGAGAGGGAGAGGAGGGAGGAAGAGGAAAGAGGGAGGGAAGAAGGAGAGGAGGAGAGAGAGGAAGAGGAGAGAGGAAGGGAGGGAGAGGAGAGGAGGAGGGAAGATAGAGGGAGGAAGAGGGTGGAGAGAGGGGATCGGGTGAGCAGAGAGAGGCAGAGTGAAGAAGTAGAGGAGGGAGGAGGAGGGAAAGTGTGGAGGGGAGAGAGGGGGGATCCAGGTAGATGTACGCCGAGTTAACACCATTCTGGGAGACAACACACATTTATGAATCACCCTGCCTGTGAACACCGGATGACAGTTTTTAGCTGGGTCGGGATTCAAACCCAGGCGAGACAGCTGAGAGCGAGCATGCGTACCTCTCGGCTATCCTGCCGTGATCTGGTTATTCATTGCTGTTGAGGGAGGGAGGACGTTTGAGGGAGGGGCACAAGGGGATGGGAAGGCAGCATTGAGGGGGGGGCATCGTGAGGGGGGAAGGCAGCTTGAGGGAGAGAAGGCGCGCAAGAGGAGCAGAAGGCAGCACGAGGGAGGGAATGTCTCATTTCACTCATTTCAAGCGAGGTTCAAACCAAAGCAAACAATAATGAGCTTCGCAGCGAAGCGGAGGTGATTTTTTCTCACGCCATATGCAGATGTAAGCAGTAAGGATGTTTCATGAAGATGATGTCACCTGACTTCCAAGAGAGGGAAGATGACCCCGGGGAAATGATTTCGAGTAATAGAGCAGAATGTTTGTAAGTACAAGGTTCCGTCGTTTTGATTAAATCCGTAAGGGAAGCGACGGGTACTTCTACTGGTGGAATTAACAGAAAGCTCAATTATTTTTTATTTTGTTTTTTTTTGTTGCCGTCACGCAACACGAAGCGAAAGGTGGAGTTAAGCATTTGTTCATTTGTCTGTCCGTTCAGTCTGTCGACAAACATCACTTTATGTTTGAGGAACAACACATTTTCAGTTGAAAGTTATATTTAACATTGGTGAGATTTAGTTGGGGGGGGGCAATCGAAGATCAAGCGCGGTCGGTGAGACCGGAGGAGGACGGGAGAAGTCAGAAAGACCATGACCTGCTGCGGTGAGAGAGTGAGAGGCCCCAAATACTCAGTCCCCCGCGGGAGATGCCAATGATGCCTAAAGCCTTGGTTTCCACAGCGTGAAGCGAGAAGGTGGCAGGCGGAGCACCATGCCCAGAGAGGACGAGCAGTTACTCCATCAGCGCTGGGACGGATAGCTTTGCATGTGTCAGCAGTTCTCAGGTGGCGAGGAAGGCTTTGCACGGACAGAGGATGCCAGTCGGCGACTGCTTTGGAGGCCAGTTGGAAATGTTGTTTCCCTGGAAGCTTATGGCAGATAGTGAGAACAATTGGCGGGGTTTTATTTATAATGGGGCGGGGGCACAAGAGCAGCAGAGTTTATTCATCGACCATTAGAAATGGCATTATTTACAATGTACGAGGCACTTAAACAGTTCTACTTCAGGGACGGCGCGCCACACAAACACACAACCCAAAAAAATGGACCCCGTCGGGTCTTTATTTGGCCTTTCAGCTCGGGGAAGGCGAGCTCGAGGCAAGAGGCCACTTGCACCTGTCCGCCTTGTGCGGTCGGTCCGAGCTTGTCCGGTGTGGGTTTCGAACCCACCGCCAACAACGCGAGCACAAGCACCAGGGGACGAGGGGCAAAGACGACGGATGCCAGCATGCACGAAGGCGGACGCGAGAGATCTGGAATGAGGTGGACGGCGGATCAAGCCGAAAAAAGCTTCCCTGTCAGGGACATTCACGGCGGCAGACCCAGACCGCCAGACGAGATCTCGTGTGGCCAGGAATGTCTTTCAAGTACGAATGGAGGATGCCAGGTTGGCGATTGACTGTGGAGGCCAGCTGAGATGTACCAGGAGGGCACTCCCCAGTTTAGGGAGAGCTGCGTAGGCTCGGAGCAGTGTAGTGCCCGGGGGTTGCCATTGTCGGAAAATCGGCAGAGGGTAGTGGCCTGCCAAGGAGCCACGCCGTCCCAGCCAACGAAGCCGTTGAGGCACGGGAAGAAAATGGAGGCGAGGCCCGAAATTTGCGAGGACACCAACACAGGCGATGCGGATATCCTGGGTTGATAGAACCAGTAGATTAAGCGAGGGCGCTTGGTTGGAAGCCCCGGGGTTAGTTTAAAAGTTAAATGGTTAGGGTTAGATTAGGAAGTTTTACCACTCCGCACCATCCATCCCTTCGCTCTCTTGTGGGGCGCTGACACACTTTTGGGTTGGGATCGCTGAAAATCTGAGGAGGCCATCCTGAGGCTATTTGGGCCTCGAACCAGGACGCTAGCCTCCCTCATTTCCCTCCAGGAAGGGAACGTTAGGGGTTGGGAGTATGTCTTAGGAGGACAGGATAGCGTAGGAACAAGGACGATAAGGAGGGTATAGGGGACGATTTATAGAATAAAAAAAAAAAAAAAAAAAAAAGTTGGGGCTAAATTGGGTTTTTTTACAATTAAGGGGGTGGGTATAGACACGAGACAGGCAAAGGCGATAGTTGGGAGGGAGACAGTAGGTAGATTCCGAGCCCGCCTTCCGAGTGGCGACCACCCGCAACTCCTCTCCACCAACCTCCAGCTTGAACAAGCCTGTGCCGCCACCCCGTCATCGGCTGGCTGTTACGGGCAAGGCCTGTGCCGGCCACTTCTCGGCTGGCTGTTTGCTACAAGGCCTGTGCGGTCGGATCGTTTTCTGTCGGCTGTTTGCTACAAGGCCTGTGCCGGCCATCTTCATCTGCCGCTGTTTCGCTGCAGCGGCCTTTGTCACCGCCATGCCTTGCCTGCCACCTTGTCATCGCATGCCTACTATCCATGCCTTTGTCCCGTTTCGTTTTGCATTCCCCCCCCCCCCCTGTTTATGACCATGTGCGCCCAGGATCCTCGCGCAAATTGCAGGGACTCCCTGATTGGCAAAGCTGCTACATGGGACTGCACCGGCGGCCGTTGCACCGTTTGTTTGTTCACTACATTCATTTTAAAAAGGGGGGAGGCCTTGGACTGTGCTTAAGGCAGGCCTGGCCCCTGCTTGTGACTGTTGTTTTCTCTTTGCAGAAGTCCATCGATCCTTGGGCCATGGTTAGTGTAATTATAAGGTTAAGGGGTAGTGTGTTGTATTGTATATTGACGTGCCGCCCCCGGCATGATTATGTCCTAGCACCGGCCAATTTTATTTACCAACTCCTCCGAAACGCTCACGTGGCAGGCTGGCGCCCGGGCCCCCTTTCCGAGGGTCCACCCGGTGCCCACGACACTGCCCACGCGGCCAAATTGGCGCCCCAGGCCCCCGCATTATGGCGGGCGCACCCGTTTTGGCCCACTACGCTATCCCGGCCCCCCATGGCCCTTAGCCTACCGCGGCCGACTTGCTGGTGCCCGGGTACCCACCTCAGCGATTACTCACCTTTCTAGCCCACTCCCAGCCGTCAAACAGGCTCCTGCACCCCTCCCTAGCGCGTATCGAGCCTACATTCCCACCAACAGCCAAAAACGACCTCCATGTTTGTCAATTTGACTAACCAGCTAACTCACTTTACTCTAGACCCCGGGGTCCCTTGGGCAGGAATCACTCCTCCCCCCAATCACTCATCGCACCATGCATTTCAACATTCGCTCCATACACAACAGACCCCTGGCCTCTCACTCACTCATCATGTCTCCTTCCCACACTTTCTCAACTCACACATAAGCTGATTTCTGCCATTCCTGCCTCACTACATCGCCTAACTACCTCGTTGCTCCCTCGTCATCCCTTAAACTACAGCACGTTCCATTACCACTACGTAGCTAAGCTACGTCCCCTCTACACACTCACGTCTGTCACTGTCCTTCCAAATCCAAAAAATCATTTTCCCACCTAAATTCTCAACTGATCCCTCTAACCTAATCCATTTCCACGGGCCCCCATGAGGGACTTACCCCTGCCCCATGAAGTAAACCCCGGTCTAGCTAAGCTAACCCTTCCCCCTAACTAGTGATCATCCTTGTGCCCAGGGACAGGGGGTTTCTCACCCCTGCATCGGGAATCCTGTTTCACCCGAAAGCGGAGGGCTTGCTTTTGATTTTTGTTTTTTTTAATGCACGCGCACCCAGCGCCGGCAACTTCGCAACCTGCGCCACCTGCCAGTGGACTCATGGCAGCTGTTCGCGTACCTCGTCCCTTTGACGGCACCATTCCGGCAGGATTTAATCCTTCCTGCCGGATTCCAACCACCCGTTGCAGCCATGACGTCAGCCCAGCCGCATCAAAAAAAAAAACAAGCCTCGCGTTTCGAGGGGTTCCCAACGCGAAACACATGTGCTCTGCCCTTGGAGCTTAACACACGCTCGGAGTGGAGAACTCGTCCGGTCCAAATCCGTATCCAGCTAGCTTTTTGTCCGCCGCGGGGATCTGCAACAGTCCACCAGCTGCGTTTACGACCGGGTTTTCACTCCCCGCTAATGCTGCGCACGTGGCGGCCTCGGTGCGCTGCCACGGCACGAACCTCGCGCTCGCTTGCGGGTAACCCGGCGCGTCCCCATACAACTACGGCCGCTACTCGGGCCCTGTCCATCTGTCGCCGTCGTCTCACGTTCGCCAATCTCGCCGCTCAAGCTCCATTCCACACACGCACTCCTGTGTTCACGAGACCACACCACCGCGCCATTTACACTCACACCGGAGAGCGGCTGCATGTTCGCGCATGCCCACCGTCATCTCCCTTGCTTACCGCTCTCTCACACACCGTGGCTTCCACTTCACGCCCACCATACACCACACAGCGTGACACTCACGTGTGGGTGTCTCACTCATACACAGGCTTCCACTCACACCCGGAGTGACTGGGAAGCACGCACCCCGGCACCACTCGTGACCACACCACTCACACACTTGGGCGCACTCACACCTTTCACCACACCACCACCGGACAACCCGCTGGGTTCGCCGTTTCACCTCTCGTCTCCCGGAGGCCTCCATACCCCCAAGCTCTGTGTGCACCTGTTCGCAGCAGTCGCCCCCTCTACCTCGCTTTGACACGACCGACCCACCTGGTCGTGATCAGCTTCAAGGGAGAATAGCGTCTCCTCCGTTCCCGAGGGAGGCTATCCAGCTGCTCGCACCGGTCACTAAACAGTCCGCAGCTCACCCTCATGGTCCTCCACTACCTCAATGTGTGATGGCTCGTCCCCAACCCCGGTCCTTATCGTGCAGTCTCTCCTCTATTTTTTGTTTTTCTTGTCTGGCTCCTTTTTCCTTCCCATCTGAGTCGTTCTTTTTCTCTCTGAGCCCATTAGCTGTTCGTTCTCCTCCTCCGGAGCTCCTCAATCTCCGCTGACTCAATCTTGCTCTTCCGTTTTTAAGTTGTTCAATTTTCAATCACATTGTTTCTTGTTTTCTACCCCACAGTTGTCTCCTACTCTCATTTTCCCAACTCATCGTTTCCTTCAATTGGCTCATTTTCCTTCCTGTGTTTCTTCGCTGTCTCTACTACTCGTCCTTGTTTCCTCTCCTGTCCTTTCCTTCTCCAGTTTCATGGTTTGCTTCATTTGGTTAATCTCTTTTTGTGTGTTTCATTTGCTGCTCTCTCATACTCTTTCCTTGTTCCTCCGTCTGTCCTTCCTTCCCAATCCGTGTTTTCTTCATTTGGTTAATCTCCTTTTTGTGTTTCATTTTGCCTAGACTCTTTTCTATCTCCTCGCACTCCAGCCTTTCCTTTCTCCAATTGGTCCACCTCGGCCTCATGTTCTTTTTGTTTTCTATTCCCATTGTCTCCTCTCGTTCTTCCTCTCCATCTCGTTTGTGTCCTTCAATCGCCTGATTTCTCCCTTCTGCTTCAGTGTTCTTCCCTCATCATCCTCAACTCGTTTTGCAGTTCCCTTCTTTGTCTCTGTTTCTGTAACTCAGAAGCTTTCTTTTTCAATTTCCTTTCTCATCTCCACACACTCCAACCTGTTTTTTTCCTTTGTCGTTCAGTTTCAAGTTCATACTACTTTTGTTTTTTATTCCACTGTCTTTCTTGTTTCTCATTCTGCAATCTCTTTATTTCCTTCAATTGGCCATTTCCTTCTCCTGTTTCATTCGGTTCTTCCTTATTACTCTTTTCTTGCATCTCATTTCTTTAATCTTGCCTTTGCTTCAGCTGTTCGATTCTGTACAGTTGTGGTTCCTTAACGTTTTCATTCTCCGTTTCGTTCTTATCTTCTCTCACCATTCTCTTCAACTCGTTTTGTAATTCGTTCCTTGTTTTGCGTGTTTCTGTAACCTCAGAGTTTTTTCCATTTTCCTCACTCCCTTATCCTTTCCTTGCACATCTTTATCCCTTTTTCCTGCTCATCTCATCATACTCCAAACCTTGCTTCTTCTTTCAATTGTTTCGATATTCCTGTTTTTTTTTCCCCTTTCTTTTTAACCTTCTCTTCCAAGCTTTTTCTGTCCCGATTGGCCTCTTCTACCTCACCCTTCATTTGCCTTCCAATTCCAACTTGTATTTCCGGTCTTTCCTCCTCTGTTTTTTTTTTCCATTTCTTCCTCCAATGTTTCCGAAGGCCCGCCAATGTCCGCCTGCCTGCCTGCCATGCCCACGTGCGTTTGAAAACGGTTGTTGGGAGCGCTCGCCCTCGTGTCGTGCCGTTCGTTTGCGCCATTAATAGCGGCCTGCTCACGCCTCGGCCCGCTTGAAGTGCGCCGCGCCGCCATCTTGCGACTCGTTTGCCGGCAAAAGTTCGTTGCTCAGAATATGGGGTGAGCTCTTCCCAGGGATTAAAATTACAAGTTAGCCGTCCCGGGCCATGGATTCTACATTACTACACATAATTTCATTTCTACCCCCGGCACCCGCTCGCCCTTGGGAAACTCCATCTGTATTTCTCAGAAGAATTAATTTGGCTTTGCTCGTAATTTGGGGGAACGGGGGGGTTGTTCGCACACCCCTGGCCGATCTCCGTAAATTTATGTTTGGAGACAGGTGGATTTGAATCCCACTTCCTGGTTCACCAGTGTTACGAATTTCGTCCGCCCGGCGTGCGACGGCCACGAACTCGAATCGACGACTGCGTTCGCCCACCGCGAAACGGACAATTCAGTCGTTGACCCTGCCTTGGAACTCCGCCGGAGCTAGTTCACGGGTGGGTCTTTCGACCCCACCCACATCGTGCCATCGGCCACCCGCCCAGGATAGGGTTGTTGCCAAAACTCGACCTTAACCTTAAGTACCTGCACGGGTAGTTTAACCGGCGATCGTACTTCCGGCCGCTGCCGGCCTAGGACAGAACGCTAAAGCAGTTCCGATTCCGTGCTCAGTGATAACCGAGCGGTTGTTATCGCCGGCCCCGACGGACGTGATTATTTACCGGGTGCTTTAACCCTCTACCAATTCCTTCCGTTGCATGCAGATGGAACTTTCAACAAAAGGAAAGAACGCAACCGAACGGGGAAACAGTTAACAGCACAATTATTGCACACTCAGACAAGGCACGTATACAGCCACTACAGAAAATCATTGCCGTATAAACAGTCAAAGCAATGAAAGCAAGAATTACAACCGAATAAAGTCTTTATTCGCACGCCACACTTAGACAGTTCTTCTTATAAGACGGGCCACCACATGCATTTACACAAAAAGCAAACGAAGAAAGCCACCCTCAAAGGAAGGGTGGCAGACAGGTTCGTGGGACCAAATGTGCGTTGGAACCTGGATGAGCGCCAGCGTCCACGAGACCGAAGGGTCTACCGCGCCCCCAGCGCGATGGCGGGCAAGCCGCGATGTCAGCGTAGCTGCGGCGGCTTCGTGCCCCTGCGTGGCCGGCGAGCTCTCTTCCGACGCTCCCCTCTTGCCTTTCCCGTCGGCTTCGAGCTCCGTCTCCCGACTTCTGCCCCCACCACGCGAGCACGAGCACTGCCGCCGTCTGCCGACCACTGCACTCGACTTGGACTGCCCCGTCTCCGCCCCAGACGCCACCCCACGACTCCAGACTGATGGCGAACGACACACTTCATGCCGCGAGCTGCGTTGTGCTCGCTGCTTATATAGGCCGACGGGAAGGAGCGTATATGCAAATTCGGCACAGCGGGTTCGGAGGCGGGGCTACACCACCTGATGCTCAGCCATTGGATGGATGAAAAGGGGGCGTGAAGGCTTCCTGATCCGGCGCACGAAAAGGACGCATTCACAACCCATGCTACGACGTGTGTAGAAAGGCGGAGGTTGGTTGGGAGTTTTGGCTGCGGTGCTTTTGAAGGGTGTCGTGCATTGGTTGCTGGCTGCGTCGTGGGATGACGGTGTGAAGCGATGTTTGCAGGGTGGAGTTGTGGAGTAAAGAGGCGAAGTGGTGGTGTTGAGTTGTAGTTGTTTGGAAGATGTGGTGTGGCGATTTGGTTGTTGGGGATGATTGGTCCAAAATAATGTTAGAGAAGAAAAACGGGCTATCTCAAAGGATCACAGCCCCTGTGAAACACGGAAATTCCCCTTAAACAACGGTGGGGAAACTAACTACACATATACTTACGTTCATAACTGATCTAAGACCCTAGAGTCGAATTTTCCACAGCCGTAATGATATATTACTTGAACCTTACGAGTGAAAGAAATCACCCATGTTTCTTTTTTAAAATATAAAATGATTAATTACACCAATATTTCGGAACATTTCAGTGCTTTCACAACTTGCTATGCCCCGCCCGCAAAAAGAATTGACTTCAGCGAACCGCAGGGTCACTTGACCGCACGCATCTTCCAGAACGCGACTCGCCACAGAGTTGGATTGATTTAGATGTCTCACGCCGTATAAAGTACGTACAAATGCATTGTGCACATGTGTTTGCTATCTCACTGATCGTCTTAATTCCTGTTGATTGTTTCGCGGAAAAGAAATTCTGCTTCTGAAGCCGTGTATGCCACAAAATCACGAGGCAATTATTTATCCCTTTATACCTTGTCGTAGTCGTGCTACCAAATCCTAAAGGCATGTCATGCACAATTAAAGGCTATATACCATGTCCACCAAAATATAAAATGGACTGCTTGACCTTTCCATTAAAAAAGAAACTTCAGGGACATCCAAGTAAATACAAAAGGATTAATATCTGCGGCATCATTTCAAGGCGCAAGGAGATAATTTTTTAAAATCAAAACAATGTGAAAAACCTGCACCCACCATTCTTTCGCTTTATTGAATTGTTCGTTTGAAACCAGCCTGCTGGGAAGGACATGCCACAACATGCAAGCCAGGTAATGGCTGCACTCGACATACGATGGGTTTATTGCTAAAGTGAATGGACGTTTCCATTTGCTGCTATCTACATTTTAGCCAAAAAGCTGTAATAAATGAACAGGGAAAAATATGTTGGCACAGCTATGAAAGGCACAAATTTTATCTGTCCTATTACACGGCCTTCATAGCCTCGGGACTCTTACGCATTGACTGATGACATGTGTGCATGCTAATACAAGTTACTTTTCAACTCTAGGTCCAGACTAGTCCGATAAATCCGTCGTCCGTCCGATAGGCCGATAAATCTGACGGTGCTGTAGCTTTCTTATATTTCTTTCTTTCTTCATTGTTTCTACGCGGCTACATGAACGCGACTGTAGGAATAAAATAAATAAAAATGAAACAGAACGTCAGATTATCGGACTACTCTAGACAATTGTGTCGCAAGGTGTGTTCTGCACACAAGTTTTATCGTATCCGGACACGAGATTGCTTCGTTTTATGGCGCGGAGAGATAAGGCCCATGACTTGGCTGGCCTTGCTACGATCATTCGCGCCGCGGTGCAACATGTCCACTGCGCTGCGCTGCGATGGTCACGTCACCTCACTAAAATTTTGCTGATATCGCAGCAGTATGCAAGGTCGAATTTACATTTATTGGATTTACGAATAGGATTTTGTCTAACCAGTTTATTGGCCAAGTCTTCCTTTTGATGTCCTCCCGTATCATCATGAGCGCCGGGAATTTCATCGTCAGTTTCCTCTGCTGTCGCGTGCTCGGGCTCCAAACTGGTAACCCGTATTTCATTTCAGCTGCCTGAACCTTCACCTCCCGCGAGTTACGTTATCCGACAATTCTACATTTGATTCAGCCAAAATCCTTCATGTTTCTGTCACACCATGCGGCTACGAGACAACCAACTCAGTCATCCATTGTTCAAAACCAAATGTGTGATTTTTTTAAAAGCAGAATATGAACGAAGCGATTGAGTCAACCCAATCGGGAATGTGGAAACACACAGGAAAGCCATAGAATCACGGTAGACCACCAACCGAGTATTTTACGGCAGCCTTTGTCGTTCTGGAGATGACGTCAATTTGGGTTTACGCCCCTTCAGTAGATTTCGGCAGATTTTTTAGGCGTTCCCGAAGAGGTTTGTTTTTTTATTTTTACATTTTACAGTAACGGTATTGTGAAAAACATTGTCAGATCTGAAATCACGATGAAAAAACTCCTTATAGGACATTATATATATATAAATTAATAATATTATATATATATATATATTATATATATATATAATATATATATATATCATATTGTTACGGCTGCTGGAAAATTCGCATTACACCATAAAGGGGCCCCTCAGGTGAGATATCTCGATAAATGTGTGTTAGCCCAAACCCGGTTGTATAGAGGGAATTTATGTGATCCATTCGAGGCTACCATCCTCCAGTTAGTCGTTTTTCTTTCTCTATCTTTTTATTTCAAACAAACAAAAAAACGCAACGATGCTGGTGCGGTTTTTCCCGCCATTCTTCCCCACGCTTGGTGTGAGGGAGGGGGAGGGGCAGCTCACGCCGATTGTGTGAATGAACAGCGTGAGGCGGTCGGGGTGAGGGAACGTAGGAAAGAGGGTGGAGGTGGAGGGTGGAGCCGAGAAGGGTGGAGCGAAGGAGGAGGGTGGAGGAGGGTGGAGCTCCGAGAACGGGCGAGCGAAGGGCGAGCCCGCTATAAAAAGACGGACACGTGCGGGGCGCTCTCTCTCTTCCTCCACTCTCTTTCCTCCACCCTCTCTCCCACGCTCTTCCTCCACTCTCTTTCCTCCTCTTCTTCCTTCTTCGCTCGCTGCATGGTGGTCTTTGTCGCCGAGAGCTTTTGTAGTCTGAGAGTCTCGAGTCTCTTCTCGTCTGGCTCTCGTTTCGGAGTTCCTGTCGTGTTGGTCCTGGCAGCTCGCGGTTTGGCGGTGCGACCATCCACGGAGGCACGAACGGCAGACGCGACAGCGCCGGTGTACCCGCGCGCTCGAACGAGGGTTGGCCGGAGAGGTTCGCCGATCCGCGAGAGGAGTCGGGCCAGGCGCGACACGCCGACGGACGTGGGAGGAGAGGACTCGACCGGCCCACAGGGAAGTCGCCCACTTTTGCTTTCCTTTGTTGGTGTAAATGACGGGGTGCGACGCCTGTCTCCGTTAAAGTAGTATCGTTTAAGTGTTGCCGGTGTCGGTTTAGTTCGTTGGTATTTTTGGGCTTATCTTACAACTGTGCTTGACTTTGCTTTATTGTTCCCGCGTGACTGTAAATACGGCCTTCTACGCTGGTCCGACTATTGGGCAATTAAACGTGCTTGTGTGAACTTGTTCCCCGTTTCGCTGCGTCCTTTCCTTCGTTGGGTCTCCATCTTGGTTTTACGTAAAGGGTACGTAGTCGGGCGCGGACGCCCGATATTTAATCGAGAACCGTCGAGGCCGACGTAAACACCGCTCGGTTATCCGATAGCACGGAAACGGATCGCTTAGCGGCTCGTGGGGGTCCGAAGTCGACCTGCGGCGAGGTGCGGTCGCCCGGTTTACCATCCGCGTGCGGTACTTAGGTAGGTCGAGTTTGGCGAACAACCCTATCCCACGCGGGTGGCGATTGCCACGATCGTTTGAGGCGAAAGCGCCCAACCCGTGACTGGATCCCGGCGTTTAGTTCCGAGGGGGTCACGACAGAATTGTCGTCCGGTGGGAGGCGCGTCGCGATTCGAGTCACGTGGCGTTCGCACGCCGGCAGTGCGCGAATTCGCAACAATATAATATATATATATATAATAGTTAATATATATATAATATATATTATATTACCATACCAGGGTGAGTCAGAAGTGTGCCCGGAACAGCTTGGAGTGCCCGAACAGCTTCCAACGTGGAAACCGTCGTACGTGGACCGCGGAGGCGATGGCGTTCATGGTGTGGGTTGGTGGCGAAATTATGGTGGTGGTTGTTGTAGGGATGGCGTGCTTGGCGTTGTTGGCAGTGTGGCGTGTTGAGGTTGAAGTGTGGTTGGTCGGAAAATAAAGCAGAACAAGGAAAAAACGCCTAACTCAAAGGTCGCCAGCCCGGAATGAATCACATTAATTCCCTCTAAACAATGGGTTTGGGCTAAACTATACATTGTACTTAAAGAATATATCTCACCTACGGGACTAATGGTGTAATGCGAATCGCACAGCCAACACACCCCCTCCCCTTGTTTACAGAAGTCCCGAGTCGTCAAATTATCGTGTGCCATCATTGTGTAGTTCTCCCCTTGTACGTTTTACCTACGGATTCCCTGAGTGCGACATTCATGGTATTCGTGTCCCCAAAATAAATAACCTGAGGGCTGAGGTAACTAACTTAACAAAACTCACTCACAGACGACTTAAATAAAAATTGCCGGCGCTAGGACAGACATGCCGGTGGGCGCACTCGTATTTTAAATACATCTTAACAACTTAACCTTATAATTTACACTAAACCATGGCCCAGGATCAATGAACTCTGCTAGGAAAAAGGCAAAAGTCAATATAGAAACCGCGCACGGCGCCACGCATGCCCGGTGTGTACTGCCAACAGACTATGTCCTGCAGCTTGGCAAACTGTTGTAACGACGTACTGGCCGCACAGACAATGAACAGGGGGGGACAAAGCAAAAAACAGAACGGGGCTGGATGAAAATGGGAGTGGGCATGAATGCAAAGGCAGGCGGGCAAGGCATGACAAGGCCCTGTAGCAAACAGCCGGCGATGGACTGGCCGCACAGGCCTTGCAGAAAACAGCTGCAGACGATCGGCCGGCACTAGCCTTGCCAGTAACACAACAGCCAGCCGATGAAGTGCCGGCCTCCCTTGCCGGCAGTGCAGGTTGGTGGAGGAGTTACTGTGTGCTGGCCACTCGCAGAAGGCGGGCTCGGACCTTACCGACGTCTCCTCCCACACGCCTGCCTGTCACTGTTCATACCCACTCCTTAGGTTGTAAAAACCAATTTTAGTCCCAACTATTTTTTTTGTTGATTTTATGTTTACTTCCCCTACTCCCCACATAATTCGTCCCCTAACCCCTTTTTACTGTCTTTGTTCGGCTAACCTATCGTCCCCTTAGCCTCTCCAAACCCCTACTTCCGCTTCCCGGGAGGGGAATTAAGGGAGGGCTAGCTTCTGTGTAAACGAGGCCCAATGAACCTCAGGAGCGCTCAATCTCAGCGATCTCTAACGCCAAAGTGGGGTCCAGCGGCCCCAGCAACGAGAGCGAAGGATGGATGTGCGAGGGTACTTCCTAATCTATCCTTATCATTTAACTGTTAAACTACCCCGGCCAACAAGCGCCTCTCGCTTAATCTATTGGTTTCTAAAACCCAGATTCCCGTTCGCCTGTGTGGTTGTTCCTTTACAATTTTCGGGCCTCGCCCTCAAATTTCCCTCGTGCCCTTGCCAGGTTTCGTCGGCTGGGACGCCGTGTCTCCCCTTTGGCAGGCACGACCCTCTGCCGTATTCCCCAACGATGCACCCCCGGGCACTACACTGGCCTCCGAGCCTACCCAGCCTCCCTAAAACAACCGTGGAGTGCCCCCCATTGGGCAAACTCCCCGAACGCACACGTGGCAGGCTGGCGCTCCGGGCCCCTTTCCGAGGGTCACCCGTGCCCACGACACGCCCACGCGTGCTAACGCGCTCGGGCCCCCGCCACCAAGCAGGGCGCACCCGTTGCCCACTACGCAACCCGGCCCCCCATGGGCCCTGGCCTACCACGGCGACCTAGCCCGGTGCCCGGGACCCACTCCGATACTCACCTTCGCAGCACGCTCCCAGCCTGCTCAAACAGGGCTCCTGCACCCGCCAACAGGGTTTCGAGCCTACACTTTCCTTACCAACAGCAAACACCTCCATTTTTGTCAATATTAAACTAACCCACTAACTCACTTTACACCGAACCCCGGGTTCCCGTTGGGCGGGAGTCACTCGTCCCCCCAATTTACTCAATCGCACCATGGCATTCCACATTCGCTCACTCACACAGACCCGCTGGCTCACCACTCAACATGTTCTCCCACCTCCACTACTCTTCAACACACACATCGCTGATCTCTGCCATCCTTCTTATCTGCGATCCCCTATCTAACTCGTGCTCCCACGCGTCCCTTAAAACTGCAGCACGTTCCTTTTTAACACTACGTAGCTAAGCTACGTCCCCTTACACATCCAAAGTTCTGTCACTGTCTTCTGAAGATTCCCATTTTTCCATTTCCCCATCCTAAAATTCTCAACTAACATCCCTCTAACTAACTCCATTCCACGGGCCCATTGAGGACTTACCCCTGCCCCATGGAGCCGCGTCTAGCTAAGCTAACCCTTCCCCCTAAGCTAGTGCCATCCTGTGCCTGGAAGGCGGTCTTCAACCCTTACCGGGAATCATCTGTTCACCCGAAAGCGAGGCTTGCTTTTGTTAATTTTTTTTTCCCAAATTACGCGCAGCACCAGCGCGGCAATCGGCAGCTCGCGCACTTTTGCACCTTGCCCGTTTGACGTCATGCAGGCTGCACGCGTACCTCGTCCCTTCTTGGACGGTTACCATCCGGCAGGGGATACCCCTCCTGCCGGATTCCACCCCACGTTGCAGCCATGACGTCACCCTGCGCACCCCCAAAAGCGAAAACCCCGCACTCCGCAGGGCTTCCCACGCGAAACATGTGCTCTGCCCGTTGGAGCATTAACACAAGCTCGCGTGGAGAACCCATCCGGGTCCAATCCCGTAAACCAGCCTACACTTATTGTCCAGTCCGCGGATCTGCCAACATCTCACCCGCGTGCGTTTCCGGACCGGCTTCACTCCGCAAGCGAGCACGTGGGGGTCTCGTGCGTATCACAGCACGGACCTCGGCTCGCCGCGGGGTGAACCCGGCACGGTCCCGCAAACGCTACGGCCGCTACCCGGCTTGGGGTTCTCTCTGTCCCGTCGTCGTCGCCATTCGACACCTCCACGCACACCTGCGTGTTACGACGCACAGACTCACTCCAACACACTCACATTGGGAGACACGCTGCATGCTCCCGCATGCCGACCGTCATCTCCCTCAACACAGAGGACCTCACACACACCGGTCTCCTCACACGGGACCCTCTCACTCACCCCAACCTTTCACTTGCACAGCGGGGGCTCACTCAACACATGCGTTGCCGGGAAAGCACGCATCGTCGCGCACACCCGCAAACACACACCCCTGCACAACCACACTGGGGATTCGTGTCCCCTCAAGGTTCCGGGACCTCTATACCCCCAAGCCTGCACGTGCACCAATCCACAGCACCCGTCCCTTCAACTTCCGCTTGGCACGACCGGAACCCAACCTGGTCGTGATTCGCCTCAAGGGGCATACTTCCCTCCCCTCATTTCCTGGAGGCAGCCATCCGCTGCTCGCACCGGGTCTCACACGCTCCGGCAGAGCTCACCCTTATCCTCCACTACCTCTGTGTGTGTGCGTTCTGTCTTACCCCGTCTTTATCGTGCAGTCTCTCCTCTTATTTTTCTAGTCTTTCCCGCGTCTCTATACTTTATTAGTTTCTGTTTCTTCTGCAGTTTTCCATTTCTCTGGACTCAATTTTACTCTCTCCTTCAGTTCATAATTTCAAAACTCGTATTATAGTTTTGTTTTCTGCTCCACAGTTTCTCCTGCTCATCATTTTCCAATCTCATCGTCTTTCATTGGCGCATTTCCTTCTGTGCTTTCATTCGCTTTCTCTTCATACCTTCCTTGTCCTTCTTCCTGTCGTTCCTTTCCAGTTTCATGTTTGCCTTCATTTGGTTAATCTCCGTTTTTGTGTTTCAGTTGCTGCTGTCTATTACTCTTTCCTTAGTTTCTTCTCCTGCTCCCTCCCTCTGCAGCTTCATGGTTCTTATGCTGTTAATTTTTCCCTTTTGTGTTTCATTCGCTGTTCTTTGTCTTATTCTCCTCGCACTCGCAGCCTTGCCTTTTTCTTTCAATTGGTCAACCTCGGCTTCATGCTCCTTTTGTTTTTCTATTCCCATTATATTCTATCCGCCGGCAGGCGCGAATTCGCAACATATATTATATATATAATATATATATATATATATATATTATATATATATTATATATATATATATATATTATAACATACAGGTGGATCAAATAATGCGCGAACAGCTGGAGGTGCCCGAACAGCTTCCAACGTGAAAACCGCGTACGTGGACGCGGAGGATGGCGTTCATTGGTGTGGGTGGCTGGCGAAGATGGTGCTGGTTTTGTGAGATGGCGCGTGCTGGCGTTGTTGGAGTTGGTTGGCGTGTTTGAGGTTTGAAAGTTGTGTATGGTTCGAAAATAAAGCCAAGAACAGAAAAAAACGCCCTAACATCAAAGGTCGCCAGCCCGAATTGAATCACATTACATTCCCCTCATAAACAATGGGTTTGGGCTAATAACATGACTTCAAGAATATATCTCACCTACGGGACCTTAATGAGTGTATGCGAATTTCCCACAAGCCCGTTACACTACCCCCTCCCCTTTTTACAGACATCGTCCCGAGTCGTCAAAATATATCGTTGTGCCATCATGTGTGTTCTCCCGGAGACGTTTACCTAACGGATCCCTGAGTGCGGACATTCATGGTATTCGTGTCCCCAAAATAATAACTGAGGGCTGAGTAACTAACTAAACAAATACTCATTCAGACGACTTAAATAAAATTGCCGGCCTAGACAGACATTGCCGGGGGCGCACTCGTATTTACAAATACATCTTAACAACCTTTAACCTTACTAATTTACACTAAACCATGGCCCAGGGATTCAAATGAACTCTGCAGGAAAAAGGCAAAAGTCAAAAGAAAACCGGTTGCACGGCGGCCACTGCAGCCCGTGTTGTAGCTGCACAACAGGACAGTTTCCTGCAGGCTTGCAACCTGTTGTTAACGACGATCCTGGCGCACATGGACAATGACAGGGGGGGGACAAAGCAAACAGAACGGGGCCTGATAAAATGGCAGTGGGCATGAATGGCAAAGGCAGGGCAGGCAAGGCATGACAAGGCCGCTGTTAGCAAACAGCCGGCGATGCGACTGGCCGGCACAGGCCCTTGCAGGAAAACAGCTGCAGACGATCCGGCCGCACAGGCCTTGCAGTAACACAACAGCCAGCCGATGAAAGTTGGCCGGCCTCCTTGCGTGCATGCAGGTTGTGGAGGGGTACGGTGGGTGCTGGCCACTCGCAGAATGGCGGGCTCGGACCTACCCTACGGTTCTCCCTCCCACCTATCGCCTTTGCCTTGCCATGTTCATTACCCCACTCCCTTAATTTGTAAAACCCAATTTAGTCCCAACTAATTTTTTTTGGATTTTATGTTTTACTTCCCTTACCTCCACTATAATTCGCCCTAAACCCCCTTTACTGTCTTTGTTCGGCTAACCATCGTCCCCTAGCCTACTCCCAACCCTACCGTTCCCTTCCCGGAGGGAATAAGGGGAGGGCTAGCGTCCTGTGTCAGAGGCCAATGAAGCCTTCGGATGGCCTCCCCAGGATCTCAGCGATCTCTACCAAAAGTGGGTCAGCGGCCCACAACGAAGCGAAGGGATGGATGGATTGCGGAGGGTACACTTCCTAATCTACCTAACCATTTAACTGTTTAAACTACCCCGGGGCTTTCACAAGCGCCTCTTTCGCTTAATCTATTGGTTCTACAACCCAGATTCCGTCGCCTGTGTTTGGTAGTCCTTACAATTTCGGCCTCGCCCTCAAATTTTCCCTCGTGCCTTGCACGGTTTCGTGGCTGGGACGGTGGCTCCCCTTGGCAGGCACGACCCTCTGCCGATTCACCCAACGATGGCACCCCCCGGGCACTACACTGCCTCGAGCCTTACCAGTCTCCCTAAAACACCGGGGAGTTGCCCCCCATGGCACTCCCCTGAAACGCAACACGTGGCAGGCTTGGCCGCCCGGGCCCCTTTCCGCAGGGGTCACCCGTGCCCACGACACTGGCCCACTGCGGCTAAACGGCGCTCCGGCCCCCGCACAAGCGGGCGCACCCGTGCCCACTACGCTAACCCGGCCCCCCCATGGGCCCTTGGCCTACCACGGGCCGACCTAGCCGGTGCCCGGGGTACCCACTCAGCGATACTCACCCTTTTCGCAGCCACGCTCCCAGCTGTCAACAGGGCTCCTGCACCCCTCCAAAACAGTTTTCGATTCCTACACCCTACCACAGCAAAACGACCTCCATTTTGTCAATTTAACTTAACCACTAACTCACTTTACACCGACCCCGGGGTCCCCTTGGCGGAGCACTCGTCCCCCAATTACTCATCGCACCATGCATTCCACATTCGCTCCCACTCACACAGGACGCTGGCCTCACTCCACTCAACATGTCTCCACCTCACTACTCTTCAACACACACATCGCTGATCTCTGCCCATCCTTCTATTCTGCATCCCCTATCTAACTCGTGCTCCCACGTCGTTCCCTTTAAACTGCAGCACGTTCCTTTTAACACTACGTAGCTAAGCTAACGTCCCCTCTACACATCAAAAGTCTGTCACTTGTTCTTCTAAGATCCCATTTTTCCATTTCCCCATCCTAAATCTAACTAACATCCCTCTAACTAATCCATTTCCACGGCCCCATGAGGACTACCCCTGCCCATGGAGCCGGGTCTAGCTAAGCTAACCCTTCCCCCTAGCTAGTGCCATCCTGTGCCCTGGAAGGGTCTTCACCCTTACCCGGGAATCCGTTTCACCGAAAGCGAGGCTTTGCTTTGTTAATTTTTTTTTTCCATTCGCGCAGAGACAGCGCGGCAACTCGCAAGGCTCGCGCACTTTGCCCACCTTGCCCCGTGACGTCATGCAAGCTGCCACGCGTTACCTCGTCCCTTCTTGGCGGTACCATCCGGCAGGGATACCCCTCCTGCCGGGATCCAACCCCACGTGCAGCCATGACGTCACCCCTGCGCACCCCCCAAAAAGCAAACCTCGCACTCCGAGGGGCTCCCCACCGAACAACAGTGCTCTGCCCGTGGAGCTTAACACAAACTCGCGTGGAGAACCCATCCGTCCCAAATCCGTAAACCAGCCACATTTGTCCGTCCGCTGGGGATCGGCAACATCACCAGCGTGCGTTCCGGACCGGGCTGACTCCCCGCAAGCGAGCACTGGTGGGGTTCTCTGCGTGCACAGCACGACTCGCGGCCGCGCGGGTGACCCGGCACGGTCCGCACAACACTACGGCCACTACCCGGCTTGTGTCTCTCTGTCGCCGTCGTCTCGGCCATTCGACCCCTCCCACGGCACACCTGCGTGTGTTACGACGCACCAGACCTCCACTCCAACACACTTCACATTGGGAGACACGGCTGGCAGGCTCCCGCCATGCCGGGGGAAAAAACCCCGTCAATCTCCCTCACAACACAGAGACCTCACAACACGGTCGCTCCACACGGACCCTCTCACTCACCCCCAAACCTTTCACTTGCCACAGGGGGGCTCACTCACACATGCGTGCCGAAAGCACGCATTTCTCCGCACAACCCGCAAACACACACCCCTGCACAAAACCCACACTGGGGATTCGTGTCCCCTCAAGGTTTCCCGGACCTCTTACCCCCAAGCTGCACGTGCACCTATCCACAGCAACCCGTCCCTTCAACTCCGCTTTGGCACGACCGAACCCGACCTGCGTCGTGATTTCGCCTCAAGGGGGCATACTTCCTCCCCTCGTTCCGGAGCAAGCCATCCCGCTGCTCGCACCGGGCTTCTCCAACACGCTCCGCGAGCTCACCCCCATTTCCTCCACTCACCTCTGTGTGTTGCGTTCTGTTCCTTTTAACCCCGTCTTTATCGTTGCAGGTCTCGCCTCTATTTTCTGTCTCCCGCGTTCTCTATAATTTATTAGTTTCTGTTTCTTTCTGCCAGTTTTTCCATTTCTCTGGACTTTCAATTTTACTCTCTCTTCAGTTCATTAATTTCAAACTCGCTATAGTTTTTGTTTTCTCTCCCACAGTTTTTCCTGCTCATCATTTTCCAATCTTCATCGTTTCTTTCAATTGTCGCATTTCCTTCCTGTGCTTCATTCGCTGTCTTCATTACCCTTCCTTGTTTTCCTCTTCCTGGTCGTTCCTTCTCCAGTTTCATGGTTTGCATTCATTGGTTAATCTCCTTTTGTGTTTCAGTTGCTGCTGGTCTCATACTCTTTCCTTGTTTCTTCTCCTGTCCTCCCTCTGAGCTTCATGGTTTTTCTTCATTGGTTTAATTTCCCCTTTGTGTTTCATTCGCTGTTCTTTGTCTATCTCCTCGCACTCCAGCCTTGCCTTTTTCTTTTCAATTTTGGTCAACTCGGCTTTCATGCTCCTTTGTTTCTATCCCATTGTTCCTCTCGTTCTTCCCTCTCCAATCTCGTTGTGTCCTTCAATCTCTATTCTCCTTCCTGCTTCATTCCTTGCTCCTTCCACTTCTCCTCGTATTCCAACCTATTTTTTTCGTTTTGTCGTTCCAATTTCAAATTCATAATCTTCAAGTTTTTTATTCCACTGTCTTTCTTGTCCTCGTTCTGCATCTCGTTATTTTCTTTTCAACTGACAGATTTCTTTCTCCTGTCTCATCCTTGTTTCTTCCAGTACTCTTTCTAGTGTGTTCCTCTTTTAACACTCTTCAGTTCGTGTGTATCTGTCTCTTTGTTTTTGGTGGTTCCGTAACTCAGTTTTTCTTCTCTAATTCTTTTCTCATTCTCCGCACCCTCCGACCTGGCTTTGCTTCTAACTGTTCTTCCGGCTTCCTTGTGTTTGTCTATCCGTCTTTCCAGTTCCTCTGTCTCCGTTTTTTACTCAGTCCCAGCTTATCAACTTCTCTTCGTCATGTCTTGCAGTCTTTTCTCACACTCCACTTATTTTATTTCCTTCTGTGTGCGGCGGTACACGTCTCCGTCACCCCAATTAAATTTTTCCCTTCTCGGTTACCGTGACTTCCGTCACCTCCCACACTTTCTCGCCCAAACGTCTCCCGAATTATTTTTCCTCACCCGCCTTCACGCGGGGCCTGACAACCGTTGCAACCCCTCCCAGCTCGTTTCGCTCCCACACGTGCGTCGCCATTACGCACTTCGCTGTTGTAGCCTTCATGCCCGCCTGCAGGCTCCGGCCCATTTTGCTGTGTTTCACCCCCATTTCTTTTATTTCTTCCTTCATTCCTTGCGCCATTTGTTTCCATATTCCTTTTTCATTTCGTTTGTGTTTGTTCTCCATTTGCTTGTTCACTCCTTTATTTCGTTTTTCATTTTCGAGTGGTTCTTCCATCCATTTGTTGTTTAAATTCACTTCCATTCGTTGCCGGCTTTGCATTCATCTTTGCCAGCATGGCGAATAGCTGGGCCATGTCGGATGCACCGGTGAAGCCGAATTCGGCCAGGATCGCGGGGTTTTGGTGGAGAGGGGGAGGGAGGTGTTATACACCGCGGCCGCCGCCGCACCTATTTCGGCTCTGCGTTTGGTTGGGGAGTAATTGTGCCCTCTCACCAACGGTCCTGCATGGGGATCGTCGTCCTGAAGCAACATTGGATTTCTAAACACTCTACACCATTTCTAATTACCCCCGGCTCTCCGCTCGCCCTTGAACGCCTCTTATTCCACGTAAGGGGTTAATTTAGCTCGCTCGTAATTTTGGAGGAAATTCGGGCGGGTCGCTTCTCTTCACCCATGGACCGATATTCCCGTGGATTTAGCTTGAGACCAGAGGGTTCTTTATCCCACTTCTGACACCCAGTGTTGGCGAATCGCGCCCCCGGCGTGCGTCGGCCACGTGACTTCGGGGAATCTGCGACGCTCGCCACCGGACGGACAATTTCTGTCGTGACCCTCTCGGAACTAACCCGCGGATCCAGTCACTGGTGGGCCTTTCGCCTCACCACGCATCGTGCCAATCGGCCACCCGCGTGGGATTAGGGTTGTTCGCCAAACTCGACCTACCTTAAGTACCCACGGATGTAACTGGCGACCGCACCTCGCCGCAGGTCGACTTCGGACAACGGGCCGCTTAAGCGATCCGTTCCGTGCTATCGGATTAACCGAGCGGTTGTTTAGTCGTCGTGCCTCGACGGTTCCTGATTTATTATCGGGCGTCCCCGCGCCCCCACTACGTACCTTTACGTAAACCAAGATGGAGACCCAACGAAGAAGGGACGCAGCGAACGGGGAAACAATTCAAACAAGCAAGATTATTACACACACGAACAAAAGCACACAAATCAACATATTTTACAGCCAGAATGCACTGATATCAAATAGAAAATAGAAACAACGACGCAGAGCTACAACCGACTAACGCGACACTCGGCAACACTATACAATTTTAACTTATTAAGGACTCGCCCACACACACACGTTCACACCAGAACCCCCAAAAGAAAAATGGAAGTCGCGACTTCCCTGCTTAGAGTCCTTGGCGACCCGTCCTCCTCTCGCGGTCTGCGAGCCTCTCTCCGCTTCCACTCGACGCGAGATCATCCTCGCAGGCCTCGTGCCTCCCGTGCTGGCCCCTCGAGCCACGGACCTAGCACCGACGAACAGGAGAAGACCAAAGAGAGCGCCGACCCAGAGAGCACGAACAAGAGAGAGAGAACCTCCTGCGCCTTCCGACTCTTATACCCCCGGTTGCCCCGCCCCGTTCTTGCTCCACCCTAGGGAGAGGCGCTTCGGAAGGGGGCGTTCCCTCTCGTTCCCCCTCCTTCGCGCCATGCGGGGCGAGGAGAATCCCTCCGTGGCGCCGGGCCAGGGAAGAAACAAGCGGGAAAAACCGCGCGCCCTCGCTGTGGGAGTTCCTCCTCCTTCTCGCTGTTCGACGGCTCAACGCGGAAACCGTCGTACGTGGGACGCGGAGGATGGCGTTCGTTTGGTTGTGGGGTGTGGCGAAGATCGGTGGTGATCTCTCTCTGGCTTGGAATAAGATCACCCGTTGGATACAGAAATACTGTATATTGCACAGAGAAGACCCCAACCGCCCCACCCCCCCAGATCAATAACTTTTCCAATCATTAATATATAATTTTTTTTGAGGCACTCGTGGGAGACCTTGAACACAGAAAAGACCCGAACATAACAGAACAAAAATAACGTCGTGGAAGGAGGGGG
>JAXMNL010000603.1:10435-29320 GCA_035128595.1 Eptatretus atami
ACATATCTTCAGCTTATCTCTCAAATAAGAAAGAAGATTCTGCACATAGTCCTCTACTGTTCCTTTCGATAGCCATTGAATCACCCACAGCATAGCACAACCATCTACAATGATTTCTCCATTAGCTGGAAACATTCTGTCAGACACCTCTACCTGCAATTTCTGCTTCAAGACTGCTTTCGATTTTGTGATTCGCATGTCAACCGTTATCTTCAAACATAGAAGGCGGTACTGGGGCGAGCTCAAACTTCAGGATATCTTTCAGGTTGATGTCCCTCACTGCCTGAAGGCCCAACACTCTTGAATATATGAGCCCCGTGTCATATACAGGTGTTTGTCCGACCTTTATCTGCTTTCGGGACACTGCATCTGACTACTTGTTTGCTGAGGGCTTGTTGAAGCTGTCTGGCCATTGCTCCTCACTCCTTCATCTGCTTGACTCCTATGCCAACAGAAATGTCAGCGTTGACAATGTTTGGACTCATTCTTCCAGTTACAATGTTCACAAGCCCACCGGTGATTCTCTGGTTGTAGAGGGTCAATAAATGTGGCCAATCTTTCTCGTAGGTTCTGTCTGTCACTGAAATCGGGTTCATATCTCGATTTTGGCCGAGTTACGGCCAAAAAAACGGTTTTGATGGCGGCCATTTTGAATTTTGCTCCTAAAAAAATTGCTCAAGCGTGACAAAGTGGCATCACTCGGATTTGAGTTTAGTATAGTCTATGTTACCAGAATCTGCAATAAAATGTGTATGTACTCCAAACACACCTAGGGTAAAATTCCAGTTCTGCATCCAGACTATTGGATGGCTTGAATGCTCTAACTCACTTTCAGCAGTGGCCCCAAGTCTCCAGGCAGCAAACTGGTGTACGTGAAAATGTATTGTTGCCATCTATGGTTGTTCATTTGATATCAATATTGTCACAGGAAAAATACAACAAATCTTCCAGAGACCACGGTTGCTAAGGTACCACCCGCCCAGTTTTGATGTTCAAGCGTTTCTTTCAGAGTGTTTTCACCATTGATGTGTCATACTTTAGAACCGTTGTAGCTGATTATGTGCCAGCATTATGGGAATAGCTAACAACCAATTTCTTGACCGAGCTTGATTGTGCAGTGTCATGAGCCGCTATTCAGACATGTTTAGGCGTGCTTTCTTGTCTCCACAAACACCAAATAACCATATCTTGCCCAATGCCAAGGGACCCTTGTTTCTTCACCCATACTATATTTCAAACGTTTCAGCATTCATTCTAAACTACAGCATTCAACACTACTTGCCACCAAGAAGATATTGACAAACATTGGCGGTATTCTTGCCAACTCGTTCCTTCACTGACATCACAGCCCCGAATAAGAGTATGTCTACGATGATATCACTGCGAGTTTAAGCAGCAACATGCACAAAAATAGAAGATCATCATCCTGTGTGTCTAAATACGGGAATAGTTTTCTGGCACTGTTGCTGACCACACGCAATTCTGAAAGGGTAATGTTGACTGAACTGTCCTGGGAAGAAAGCAAGTTTGCCTTTCTGAAATAGCTACATTTCTTAGCACAAGCGCAAATTCATGTGTCCCCAATGTACTGTTGACAACAGTTTCTTTGAAAGTCCCAGTCTAGCTAACATACGATTCAGAATCTTGCCAGTCGCCTCACTGGTTATGTCTTTGTGTACCTCTCGAATACTGCTGGACAGTTCAAACACGTGTCCTTCTCAGCAGAGTGATGCAGTTCTTGCACAACCATGATATGGGGCCATGTCAAGCTGCCTGTTGCATACGTAGCTCTGCCCTTTTTACATCCCAATAGAACTATTTTAAGGCAAGTTAGCATGATAACATGCTTTAGCACAATGAGATCAAATCATTCTCAGTTGCAGTTTGGACTAAAGATCTCATGTACAAATTGAGCTTTGCTTATGATGTCGTCACTCACAGTCGAAAGGTTGTGACACGAACATTGTCTCTGCTTCCTATCGAATTTTTGGCAGAACATACACAAAGGCCCAGTCCACACCTTAGTAGCCACTACTGCGTAAAAACCGGCGTCCTCAACTGAAACAACCCTTTCTTTCATTAGCTTGCGCTTCCGGATCTGTTGATTGCTCCTTTTTTCTAGCTTTAGCATTTATTTTCCCCCTTATGTGGTGGTATGTGATAACATAGGTTTGTTGCCATTTAAGTTTGGGGATAACTGTCTTGAGGCTCTGCAAAGAGCGATGAAAGCCTGTCCACAGCTGGCCAAAATTCACAGGCCCTCAGTTTGCATCCGTGAGCTCAGTCGCCTCTCTGATGGAAGCAAATGCCTTGGTCTGTCTGGTTGAAAACCGTGTCTTTAGCCCGGCTGCTTCATGGCATATGATACAAGTTCCAACACGTCACATCCTCCTGCTGTTGTTGCTTGAGGCTTGCAATAGTTCCATAAGTTTGCCTGGGAGAGAAACAAAAAACCGACTAAGCCCAGGCATGCATGTTCTGATCAAATGAAAGTCCCCCCGCCCCCCCCCCTGTACTGCAAAGATAGCTGGTGCTTTGCCTGGCTCCCGCTGGCTTCAGATTTTAGTACAAGACAGCAAGTCTAATCAACAGCATAGCAGTAGATGCACTCTCACTCGCTCTCGGCCCACAACCTATGCATCTGTGGGTGTATATGATGTCAAGCAATGTCTGGCCATGGATTCATTTACTGTCCACTTTCACTTTCATTTTCAATTCATATTACTGTTTGATAGAAACTTGAAGAGGATCCATACGTGTTCTTGAATTGCCTAAAGGCACTAACTAGATGGCTCGGCTTATTAGAATTCATTCTTCATTTAGGGCTATCTCAAAGAACACCCTGTTTTGAATGGAAATGGAATGTAACATGCTTAGTGTGAAATGTAGCCGGCTTCACATAGATGGCAACACTGTCAGTGGAGTGACTTGGAGAAGCCAAGGGGCAAAAATTAACCATAGCTGTGAGGTCAAAATGTAACAATCGCCTTTCATACTCATTAACCCTTTGACCTATATGCTTATATATGCAAATTAGTCATTAACAAACATCTGTCTTATTTCCCATAGGATACAAATACCATCAGCAGAGAGCAGAAAACCTCCTTACTGGTAGACGTAGGAGTACAAAATGCAAGCAAAATGTATACCTCCAACACGCACTAAAAGTCGCAACCCGTACAGAGATATTTGCAAAAGTGTGCTAATTTTTCTTTAAACAGATTTCTTTAATTCTAACAATTTGATGACCTGTTTATAGTTTTACCTTACAAATATCATCAAATAAAGTGACATATATGGATAGAGGATGCAAAATAAGCATTTTTTAGAAAAATTTTGAAAGTTGCACTCATTGACGATTTGACTTAATTAGTGACCTTATTAGGGCATTTTTGGGCTCGGCAAAACAACAGTATTCGTGTTTCAAGCGGCGAAAAACTACCCAAGAAAAAGTGGTTTGCCTGCTTTTCCCCAAAAAGCTTCTTGAATTGTAAAGAAGCACATTTCTCTGATTTTTAACCAGTCTACCTGTCCAATTAATCCAGTAACAACTAAATGGGTATTTATTTTAATCGTGTTCCATTACACAAATTTTCATAATATAATTCTTACACTCTGACCTAGTTAACATTCATTTCTCTAATGCCTTCTGCTGCTGGGATGATTCTGTTATCTTTCAATTGTCTTTCTACAAAATATAGAGGCAATTACTAAATTTACAATTAGGTGCTAGTAGCCAGCTTACTAAGCAGTGAAGAGCAATACAATTACAGATACATGGTACAGATTCCTAATTCCATTAATTTATTTCTTAATTGCTGTTTGGTCTATCGTCGTTCCTTTATATTTCTGCATTATGGTTAATATAAATACCCATGCTGAGTTTCCTCATATATTGGATTTTCCCTGAACAGTTTTAGCTTATGATTCCTAATATATAATATTGAGGCAATCTGTAATAGAGTGGTGGGCTTGGATAATAGATCAATCCATTCATGTTGTTCATAAAGGTAGTTAATTGATAATACATTAATCAAGTCAATACAAGCCACCAATAACTCAGCGCATAAACCTTACAATGTGATATAACCGATCATTTACATGAAGTTCTCAAGTTATCTGGTTTTAAAAGATGCGGACTCTAAAATTGCTCCGCAAGTTTCGAGCAATTCAAGAAAGAAGTTAGTAAGAAAACAAATTGGGATAATACTCCTGTCACTTGAAGACCCCAATACAATTTAAATTAAGGATTACAAGACTTATATGATAAATGGCAGTTTCTCCAGAATTTGTAATTTCCAAAACAAAACTTTGGTATTAAACTGAGCACCGGGTGACGAATGGCCTGCCAAATCGATCAAGCACAAGATGAAGGTTTATAAAAAATTCCTTCAATAAGCCTTCAACTGATATGAATCCAAATTCACACAAATTCAAAACAAACTTAAATCTGTTGACTAGATAAGCAAACAAGAATATCAAAAGAAAAACCTCTCAAGTAACAACTCAAATAACAAGGAACCTAGTTTATAATCAACCATTATTATTAAAAGCCAAAAGAAACATTAAGGTTCACATCCATTTAATGAATTGTAATGAGAATACCAGTAATTTTTATGAGCTGAGTCTGAAAGTAATTAACTCAGATACTGTGTACCACAAACCTCCACGAGTTACCTAACTCTTCCCCATCATGTTTTTAATGTTATTTGGACAACCACCTGGAAAACAGGTGTGTGAAAATCACTTTTCTGATGAATATTCACATGCAAACATGTATCACGAATATCACTTGTTCATTGCTACAACACAGGTCCCACTACTGGTGTGCTGTTCGCAAGGATGCACATTGTTATAAATTATTAACAGGAGTAGTTAAAACAAGTAGTCTATCATTGTAGTCAGGGTGACCACCCAGGAAGTCTTTCTCAGGACTCCCAGCTTCTGCGAACTCCCCCATGCCACTCGGTTTTGACAATCCCAGCAGTGTGATTTTGTCGTGCTGTCCAAACTTGAACATTGCTCCCAAGACCACTCTGTTTGCAGGTGTTCATTGGAAACAAAGAAACTTGACACATTGTTAAAAGATACAAAATTTCTCTAAACAGTTTAAAAACAAATACCAAATGCTAATGTTGTTTAATTAATTTCGCAACTTTCTCATTTACATAACCATTTCTCTTGCTCCCAGCTGCCAAGGGAAGCCTGACTGGCCTAATGGATAGGTCTATCAGTGTGACAGTAAGAAAAAAAAATTGTAATCCCAATTAAACTTGATTCCTGACAAATAGAGGCCCACAATATAAAATACATTTAAAAAAGAATAATATTTTTGCTTTCTGCGTGAGTAAGGTTGACCTTGACTGGCTTTGGCAAGCTGCAGAATCAAAAGGCTTGGCTAAAGCTTTTAGAAAGTGTTGTTATGATAAACATTTCGGAGGCTGTGGGTCCCGAGAAGCACCAAGCCCCACCGGTCAAAAATAAATTTTATTTTGGCTAATTGTGCAGCTTGCTACATGTCTTTGTCCCTGGTCTTGATGTCTGACATGTAAGAAAGAATGGACAAGTCCTCAAACAACATAATCCATCCAATCACATTCATAAATCAATATTTTTAACCCAAATTTTCTCCACTTGACTGTATTGCTTCACAAATCAATCACTATAAGAGCCATTTGCACTGATAATATCCGCAGTTATTAATTCCAGTACAAATATTGCAGCATTCCCTAATTCTCCCTTTGTGTACCCATAATTTCATTCATTATATGCAAGGGATTTTGCCTGCTTGAGGTTTTGATCGAAGGGTACAACTGGTGGTTTGCCATTGCCTTCCCACAGTAGATTGGGCAGGAATTGGTCTTTAACATCCATAACTAATGAAGACAGCAACGACTAGTTTTAAACGTCCATCCGAGGGATTCACGCATACACTAATGAATTGCACTACCCTGCTGAACACAATATTCAGTTTTAATAGTTCCAAGCACAGACTCAATGGAGAGTGTTAGCCCATGTAGGGAAAAGAACCTGTGACCTTGGGTGTTATCAGCACCAAGCCAAGTGGCCACAAGCCAAAATGGTCTCTTGACTTAACATGTCACCCCAAGACTATATGTATGCTTTATTATCATTATTATTATTATTTTAGAACAGGCAATTTCAAATGATCTACGAGGAGACCATCCATTATTATGTATGTAACGTAACAGTGTTCCAAAACGCCAAAAAAAGCATACAAGTTATCACCAGTGAGAAGCCTGAAGCTTTTGATACATTTTGACTCCCACAGCATAACCATAGCATGAGTGGAGATTCTCAGCACATTCATTTGTCCATCATTTGGACCAATGCACCAGCACACGTGTAACACACATCTGAAGGGATATTTTAAAGCATTGAGCACAATAAGTATTCCATGCTAAACAGCAAACAAAAGGGATCAACACAGCACGAACAAAACGTCATGAGCCAGCCACCAAACCAGCAAACAGAAAGTGGTCAAACAGACAAGGCTGCTCAACTCTGCCTGAAGTTTACATTCAATTGATTCCTTCCAAGCACAATTTTGGCTGTTTATGTGGGTAATCTGTCCGCAAACTGTCTTGCTGAGGTAACTGAAATTTTATTTTATTTTATGATGTCCCATTTTCTTTCACGCTTTTCGTTGTTGCAATATTAATTTCGAACAAAGACATTCTCATTAATATAAGTTAGGATATGCATTGGTAACAGTCATCTTTCAGTTCCTTATCGAGCCATAATCACTTCTAATTCAGATGATTATCAAAATTCTAATTCCAAACACTATCGCGTCCCCAAAACACTTCTTATGACATTTGCCTTGCACTCCAAAGAGACCGCACCATAAATGCAGGGCTCTGTCTTCAAACAAGTCATAAACCCATTATTTTGTTTACACGCTGAAGCTACAATGGAGTTGTGAGGAATCTGGCATTACCGTACTCCCCCACTAAATCAACACTTCGCTTATTTAAGTTATAACTCCAAATAAACAACTTAGTACGAACATGCAAATCATGCAATTAATTGCACATTACAACACTCAATGAAAGTCACAAAAATTTCTGTCCATACAATTTCTGTATCAAATACACAAATTTCACAAGAGCCCTATCCTTCTAACATTCAGATGAAAATAAACCCCTAAATTCTGTCAATTCTACTAACTGCTGGTTGGAAAAGATGAATTTAGTTCAATTTATCCCTCCAATCTCAGGTGAAGATAACAATAAACCCACAACTATCCCATACTTTAGTCAATTTATCTAACTTCAGGTTACATGAGCCAGTTCAATGTTCCAGCTTCATGTGGAACAGCCACAATCACAGTATAATCCTTACTTTAGGTAGAGATATATATATATATATATCCAACTTCAAGGAGATTAACCAACTTAATTGCCTCTACTTCCAGGTAAAGACAAACCAAATTACTTTGAGTGTAGTCCGAGACCTAAAAAAAGGGAGTGCACACAAAATGCTCTGTGTTTGTCAGGACAGGAGGCCACTTGAAATAAATGCTGTTTTGTTTGATCAAGAACAGGTCACCAAAACCTTGAAACGACACGAACTCCTTCAACAACCGGAAACGCAGCCATACAACAGCAAATCTCTTAACAACCCCGAGCACAACAAATGGTTCAGACTCCCTTTGTGGAAGTCGGAAGGAAGTTTACCAAATGGTCAAAGACTCGAAGGAATGCAGGGAAGGAGGCAAACACCCAATGCTCCCCTCAGCGAAGAAAATCCCTTACTTTATGGTAAGCTCACTTTTGTTTTCCCCCCCTGCAACTATATGCCACCGACTCGATTCCCGAGGAAAATTGCAAATCCGATCACGGTCGCAAATTGTGGAAGAAATTCAGTTCTTCCTCTTTTGAGTCTGAAGACCATTTATTCACAGCAAAACATCAATAAATAACAACAAACATGCACATTGGGAAGAGATAACAGACAAAGCAACATCAAAACACATCTCTTCTGCCAAAAAAATGGCCAGATCAGCAATCCGCCTTTATACTATTTGGACAGGAAAAGTCAGGGGAAAGGGCTAAACAAATGAAGAAGTCTGGGAAACACCGTTCAGTTCTTGAGGAGAAGGGTGATAACATGGTTCAGACGAAACACAGAGACGGGTGGATTACTTTCTGCTCGACAAATGAGGCACCAGCAAATGCGTCCTCTTGAGCAGGCTGGCAAATTTCATTTAAACATTGTAACCCACCAGTCCTTGTATAATGTATATTTCAGTGAGGTATAGCACATAAGATTTAGTGAGATACAATTTTTCTTACTTGTATGTTACTCTACATCATCGATGGAGATCAAAAACTGTAAAGGAGATTTTACTGACAGTCAATTTGATTCCAGTACAAAAGTAACACCTTATTTTATACTGTTAAAGCAAGTAGTAGCAAGTTAAAAAAAAAAACGAATAAGGCAGCAAGTGAATAATAAAATGAGAATACATGAATATTAATTAATTTATTTCTTCCACATAAAGGAATCAAAAACCAGGGTTATTATATTTAATTTATTTATTTAATTATTAGACAGATCGAAATGATACTGCATGTGGAATCCTGGAGGATGATGAAAGTGGCCTTCAGTGAGAGAAAGCTAGTTGACGTCACACAGCCAATACCAGAGGGATGCATTTGTATATCGGATACAGGTCGCTCCAGGTGTGTGTGTGTGTGTGTGTGGTGTGTGTTGTGTGTGTGGTGTGTGTGTGTTTGTGTGTGATGTGTGTGTGTGTCTTACTTTTTGTGTATTAATTAACGTCCTCTTTCATTAATTATGCATTATAGGAATGAAACTTTTGACCCTTTAGACTCTGAGACCCCCTTGACATTTGAGGAACCATCAGACCCCAAGAGACCCTTAAGATACTGAGGACCCAAAAAGACCTGAAGACCAGAGGCTCAAAAGACCCTGAGGACCCAAAAAGTTCCCAGGACCCAAAATACCCAGATCAACCAAAAGTCCCCGAGGACGCCAAATGATCCAAAAAGTTTCCTGAGGACCCAAAAGACCCAACAGCTCCTGAGGCCCAGATGACCAAAAGTTCCCAAAAACCAAAAGACCCAAATAACTCCCAAAATGAACCCAAAACACCCTGAGGACCAAAAAAGACCCCACACCCTTAAGACCCCTTAGAACCTTAACATGAATTTAAGACCCGTACACCCTTCAGACAGATTAGAACAGCTTGGACCCTTGAACAATTTAGAGCACCTGGACCTTTTTTTTTTCGCACATATTTGTTACATGCGCCGGTGTTTGACCCGTTCACGCATGAGGGGAAGTCCTCGGTTTCTTCCGAACACTCTCCAGTCCCTGAGGACGAGGCACTGCGATACTCCGTGTCTGGCGGGTTGGCTAGTAAACCCACAAATGTCATTCACCTTGTTAAACACTTTGAATTAACCTCGTCAAAAGGGTTTATCTCGAAACTCTGGTTTATCAAGTAAGGTTACCTTCGACTAAATAAATCGAGTTTCGGGCCCTCAGCACAAATCTCGGATACTGCCGACGATACCGTGGATTGTAACTCTTGCACTGGAGCACAATCAGGTGGGGTGCAAACTTCTTTTTTCTATTCTTTTTTTGTATACACTGTTGAGGCTCATATGAGAGCTACACAGAATGTACAACAAGTGCAGTAGGAGACAAAGGGGTGTGAGAGGGAAAGGAAAAACAGTGTGTAAACAGAAACATGAGATCTGTGGAAGGGAGATGGATGGGGCAGGGCACACAGAGTAAACAAGATAGACAACACAGAGACTTTCAGGTCCTTACACCACAAGGACTTTCAGGAGGAAAGCAGGAAATTTTGAAGGAGGTGGTTTTGGGGTGGATTAAGCGGGGGTAGAAAAGATTATGGTTTTTTGGATGGGGGAAGATAAGAAGATGGTGTGAAACAACTGTTTGAAGACCTGGAGGGAAGAGTGGGATTGAAGAAGAGGTGGTCCGTTTATTTTCCAAAGGCAGGAAAAAAGAGGAATTTAAAGTGAAGGTGACAGTGATTCTTGATTTTGGTCAAGTTTTACCCAGAAGGGGGTTGCTGGCAGGACCTTGAGCGCTCTGCTGAATATGGGGGGGGGGCGAACTATCTTCAGACAGACAGGGGGAGGCGGAGGCCAGAGTGGAGACGATAAGAAGACAGGAGAGCCACCGACCTGCCTATAGTGAGAAAGATGTGAGAGACCCAAAGACTCAGCTTCATCGCGGAGAGATCAAATGATCCTAAACAGTCTGTTTCCCACAGCAGTGAAAGCTGAGAAAGGTGAGGGCAGGAGCACAAGCCCAGAAGGGGAGAGGCAGTACTCCATCAGGCTGCAGCCGAAAGCTTTGTATGTAGTCAGGAGCTCAAATGTGCCAAGGAAGGACTTTGCACGGACCGAGGATGCCAGGAGGTGACTGGCTTTGGGAGGCCAGCTTGGAAAATGTGTCCTTTCCCAAGGAAAGTCATGCAATTAGTGAAGACCCAGAAGCTTGAATGAAAGGACTTTCAATAAGATTATTGAGAAAGTCGATGGTGGTGGGGGCGTTTCCTGGCGGTCCTTTCAGAGAGAACACAGTGACGAGTGTGGAAGATTTGTCGGATGAAGACAATGTTCCACACGTGTTGGAACCAGCTTTGTGATTTATCCAGATCTAAGCAAGAGTGAAGAGGCTGCTGCTTACCCGATATGAGGGAGACAGATGGTATGGCAAGGGTGGAGTCATCAAGCAAAAGAATAAGGATTTTGCAAGAAGAGAGGATCATTGATGAAAACTATAAAAAGAACAGGGCCCAGACACTACTTTGAGGAACTCCAGCCTAGACAGGAAAGGGGATGAAGAAAACTCCATTTAGGGCACACGTTGTCTGTGGACAGGAGCGGAAGATCTGTGATGTCATGAGTGAGATAATCCTTGGTTTACCATAGTGAAGAGAGTTTGGTGGCAGGACAGGGGTGCCAAGACATACGAAGCATGCGATATGTCTCGGGAGGGGGCCTGATTTCATGCTGGCAGAGGATCTCCAATCCATGTTGGGAGAAGCAGAAGCAGCATATCAGGATGGAATGACCTCTCTACTTCCCACCTTAACATACTGTACACTGTGTCCAGACCATTGGGATGGGAAAGGACAATCGAGAACAGAATTGAAGAAACAACACAGCAACTATTTAATTCCACAACAAATGAATGGTGAAAAAAGCACATATTCGCAGGTCTTTATTCACAAAAGCAAAGCCAATCACTAAAGGTGAGGTATTTTACAGTCAAAAGCAACAGAAGAGGAGATGTAAACCCAAACATGTATTCCTTAAGACAATCTTACTTACCACGATATATGGCCATTATTCACATCCGTGAAGGAAGAGAACAAGAAAACTGGAGAAGAAAGAAAAGACGGAGTGTGGGGTTTGACTCCTTCCTCACTCACACAGCCCACAGGGTGTGCTAGGCTGTGGCCAAAATATACTGTATACTGGGTGGGGGCTGGGCGGGAGGGGAATGAAGGAAGAATGGGCAATGGAGTGATGGTGGCGATGGGATACGCATCTGCAATCTCTGGGGCAATCCAGCACGGCAGTAACGCACAGTTCTCTCCAGAGGTCCCAGAAGGCCAACAGCATGCCACTCCATTCTGCCTGCAACTTGGACAAGCAGCTCCACAATGCACCAAGCCACCTTTCTAGGTTTTTTCTTGACTCCTCCACACTATGGAACTCCTTCCTTCTCTCCTTCCACACTCTGCACTCATTTAAGATCCTCACAGTACAAGCTTTAGGACAAGGATAAGCCTCTTGAGGTCCCTTTCTCCTCACAGGAACATCACTTTTCTGCTGTCTCGGCTCATGCGAGCCTCTTTCTCATGGTGCGCATCCAATGTGAGTGGGTCCACGAATGCAGCTGTGGAATCCCCTGTCCTGAGGGAGCCTTCTAATGCAACCCTACCCCGCCCCTCACGCCGCGAAAGATGCGCCAGGTGCCTCATCCACTGCGCATGCAAATGTCCTTTGTACTGTACATACTGTTTGGAGTTATGTACAGTTACAAAAGGACCGTACTTATTGCATATGGAACTCTATTACGAATGAAACAAGCATTTGTTTTATTATAATGGGAAATTGCAAGAAGAACAAAGACCGATCTCCAGCAAAGGAAATCCGATTAGCCGAAGGATTAATTAACCACAGACAGACTTAATTGCACTTAATAAAAATAATGCACAGATGGAGTTGGTTTATACATAGAGGAAGCAGAACAGACTGAGGACAAACCACCTGCCTGTGGCATTAAAGGTACGATCAATGGGGGTATTGAAAGACAGATCGGAAAAGAGCAGAAGGAGTGGGTGGGGTAGGGGAGGGTGGAGACATCATATCCCAGGGATACACAAACCTAACCTCAACGCATGCCTCCCCAAACCCTTAGACAAGGGGCAAAAGGTCTACTACACATCGACTAATGAAATAACTCATCTTGGGTTTCTTAATGTGTCCAACCATGTATGCTTTCCCTCCGGTTACATTTCCAAACATCACTATGTGTATATATATATAATTATTAATAACCCCTAAGATCTGGTATTGTCGACTCTTGAACCTAATTCAGCACCAGTTTTTCTGTTAAAGCCCAGATGACACCCTTCTGAGACTCGGTGTAAGAGGTCTTGTTCATAAAACCCTCCAAAACAACAAACCATACAGTCGGCGGCTATGAGTCTTCCAAAAGCCTAAATGGTGCTTACTGCATCAATGCCTCATGACAAGCGACTGGGGATACTACTCTCCAGGCGGTGCCTCATTGCTACAGGCAAAATGTTCCAGCAGATCAAACACAGGGCCTATGGAGAAATTCATTTCTCATAGAGATGACTGTCAGACCAATTTGATATACCCTGTTACAGATGCATGTCATGTGGCAGACAAAGATGTTAAGAAGTGCTGTAACAGCTGGTCAGAAACCCTTGCAATGTAACAACAGCATAAGCTGCAAAATCCTCACAGCACACTTGGGGAAAGTCGGAACAGGAAGCCTGCAGGGTACAGCATTCCAAAGGACAAGAGAGAAACTGACATCATCAAGTACAAAGTCGATGAAATCTGCTGGTGAGAAAGTTAAGAGGATACAGGTGCCAGGGAGGTCATAACCAAGCTACAAAGAGAAAGGCCAGACTTAAATAACAAATGAGAAACAAAGCAGAAAATAATCTGTTGAGCTCCACATGAGGTCAATTAAAATGTATAAAATTAATGCCCAATAAGCCTACTATCAAGCCATCACTAAAGTGATGGAGGACGTTATATGCATGTTATTATCCTTCTCTAATGCAAGATATATGTGTTTTTCACAAATAAGTGTGTATTTAAAGCTTGGCACAAAGCAAAGCAACCACATTTACACAAGAAGCCTCATTCATGAAAAAAAACAGTCTAATTCGCATAATAACAGCGTTTCTAACACACATTAAGCTTGCTCCGACCTTAATTTTGTTTTAAATCAACTACACCAATGCAGAAACGTGATGTTTTTAATCAAATAGTGTAAATATTTAAGCTTGTAATAAGGAAAAACGACACATTTCACAAAATATACTTTATGCAATGTAAAACAGTATTTTGCAATAATGAAAAATGTTTTTTTTTTATCAAACATTGGCTTGATCTGACCCGATTTTTGTGCCAAAATCATCAATTCTACAGAGCAGAAACGCATCTTTTCAATCAAATATGTTGTGTATTTTAGCTTGGAATAAGCAAAGCCACAGACATTGCACAATGAACTTTGTTCAATGCAAAAATGTCGTATTTGCCTAATCCCATGCATTTTTAACAAACACATTAGGCTTGTCTGTGACCCCGTGTTTTAAGTTCCAAATAACGAATCTTGTGCAGAAACTGCTGTGTTTTTTCATGATTGTGTGTATTTTAGCTAACTATGTAAAACAAACACATTTTACACAAGAAACATACTCCTGAGAAAACCAGTCTTATATTGTATGTCTCATGGCAAGCATTTTCCAACAACACAATTTTGCTTGTTCCGACCATGATTTTTTGTTCCAAATCAACTATTTTAAACATAGAAACGCATGTTTTTCTCAAAATCCAGAGTATTGTTTGGCTTGTACCAATCAAACCAAAATATTTATACAAGAAACCATTATTCGCTGTAAATATCGTCTTATATCCTATGCAAGCGTTTTTCACAACAACATTAGCTTGATTTGGTACCCATCACTACAACTGCATGAATACGTTTGTTTTTTCCAAAATGGTGTGTATTTAGCTTGTAACAAATCAAACCAAAATATTTTAACAACAAAAACCTTATTCATGCCAAATGTCTTAGATGCCGCAATAGAAGTGATTTTAGCCATATTGGCTTGCTCTGAACCCAAATTTAGTTCGAAATAATGAGTCTAAATACAGAAATGCCGTGTTTTCATACAAAATTGTGTGTATTTTAGCTTGTACGAAGCAAAAAGCCACACATTTTGGCACAATAAACTTTGTTCCATCATAAACGGTCTTATTTGCCTAATACAAGCAAATTTTAAATAACACATTGGCATTGTTCTGACCCCGATTTTGTGCAAATGACTATTCTAAAGCATGAATACGCATGTTATTCATCAAATTTTCCAAATGTGTATTTTGCTGCAACTAAATTCAAAACCAACATATTTTAGCAAACGAGAAACCTTATTCATTTTCCCAAAAAAAATGTTTCTTTCCCCGAGACAAAAAGCGTTTTTCACCACAATAAGCTTGTTTCTACCCCAAATTTTAAGTGCGAAATAATGAATCTAATGCAGAATTCATGGTTTTCATCAAATTATGTGGTATTTAGCTTGTACCCATATATGTCTGGCAAGAGGAATGCCCCCAAAATGTTTGCCATCTGCCAGTAGCCCATTTCTGATGTCCCCTGTGAACCATGAAAAAATCGAGGACACGGAGCCAAGGTTTCTCGCTTATTGGTGAGTCATCGCAAGTTCTTTCAAAAGATGATTTTTGGTCAAGGATCGAAGTGGCCATATGTGTGAGAAGCACAACAGGAATCTACCGAGATGTCTGAACCGGTTGCTTGCAGTGTAAGACCGTCCTTCATGATATAAATCCCTGATGTTTTATGCACAGCTATTTCTTTTAAATCCACAGTCCAAAATGGCCAGTAGTCGGTGGCTGGTTTATAAATTAATGCATTCGTAATTGGGATTGACCCAAATCTTCTTGTGGTTGGAACGATCATCCAGGGCGATGGAAGTACTATAATGAGGAGGATTCACAGGATAGTAGCCGATTTATGACTAAGAAGATGAATTGTCATTGCACAAGTGTTTAGTACTAGAAGGACTGTTTTTGGTTGGTTGTAACATAATAATCATAAAAAAAATAATACTTCACTTAACAATGAACTTTAATTGCAAGATGAGGCATTAGGCTCATCAAACCTGTGCAATGGGTTGCCAACCTATGGTAGTTTGTCCGTGCTCTATCCTTTTTTAAAAGCTGAACATCAAGCAAGGAAGCAGCTAACGCATGAATGGTACCATTTTTTAAAGTCTTTGGTATGAACTCGGTCAGGGTCAGGGTTCAAACCAGCGACCTCTGACTCAACACAACCATTGTGTCACCAACGTCCTGGTTGAGATGAACGCATCTTATTTTAAATCCACCCATGCCGTTTGTTCTGATCAGCAAGTTCGTGACCTAACATTTGATGATCTGTATCTTTCTTACTTTAACCTCCCACCACCCGAGGTGGACGGAGGTTGTTTTCAACCATTTGTGTGTCAGTTTTGTTTAACTTACGAAATCTAAAGATTTCGTAAAGTGTATTGATGACTACCGTTTCTGTTTTTTGTTTGTTTGTTTTTGTTTGTATGTTGTTTTGTTACTTAACGAAAATCTAAAGATTTCGTAAGTATATTGATGACTTCCGTTTCTGTTTGTTTGTTTGTTGTATGTTTGTTGTTTGTTGTTTGTTTGTAGGCACGATAACTCGAGAACGGAGAACCTACCAAATGTCAATTACACCACGTGATTCAGGCAAGGGTATGGCTAGTGCGATTAAATTTTGGTCAAAATCGGGTCAACGGTCAAGGTCACGGTGGAGGTCAAACCCATTCGATTTTTGATGGTTTGGTACAGAATCATCGTAGAAACTTCTGGTTTGCAATCGCTACCTTTCTCTAGAGACAGCTTTTATAGACAAGGTCAGAGGTCAAGTTGACGATTTCGTAAGCACCAGTCCTATGACTGCTTGTTTGTTATCTGTGAATGCAGTTGCTCAAATGATAGACTAATTCGGACGAAACATTGTAAGACAGGTCGGGTGTGTGAAAGGAACGAATGATTCGATTTTGGTGAAAGATCTGAATACAGATACTGAAATTAAAAACAAAAAAAAAATTTGGTACCCTTCAGTGATTCCGGATACAAATGAGAAATGGGGCCAAAAATCGATATATAATATATATATATATATATAAATATATATATTATATTATATATATATATAATAATAGTAGCATGGTATTTTAAAAACGTTGTGACGCTTTATGATAAACTAGTGGAATGACAGGTAGGTGACAAGAACAAGCCGATTCGATTTTGGTTCAGGCCGGATTCAAGATCCACTATCCAGTGGGCATATCAAAACATAAACTGTTCAGGACTGGAGAAGTAACAACTCTACAGAAGTGCCATTGGCAGTCTATTTATATTCGTTCCTGCATGCAATAACACCAGGATGTGGCAGTTTACAGCTGGGTTGGGATTCCAAAAATTATGGCTTTACAGCCGAAGGTTCAATACCGGCCATGCTTAAAGCATCCTGCTCGACTGCATTATGAGAACGCAAAGGTCATGCGGAATGAAATGTGATAATTCGTGTTTGACATTTGTGGGTTTTTTGCAATTTCAAAATGCACAAACATATCGTTTGGATAATTGATTAATTTTTGTCCGGAGAGCATGAACGTGCTTTGGTCGGGCATCGCAGCACAGCCCAGGGAAATTGGCTTAATTAAACAATTTGCCGCTCGAGACGGGTTCATTGCGATCGAAATTTCTGCCGCACCTATAACGCTAGGACCAGCGGGGGAAACAGAACAAAATTAGTACACAACCTGATAAATAGTCAGAGATTACATTCTTCGATCATGTCTCCGGGTAATTAGGAGACACCGTTCCGTTCCTCTCACAAAATGGCAGCAAACTGTTTTGCATCTGGGGATTCAAGCTGTGAAACCTTGTTCATGCGGCCCGACAAGGCTCGAAGTGTGTTGAAACTTGCGAGTCGTCCCTTGTTTCCCTCGGAGTTTTGTCCATCGTTCGGCCACATATGTGTTCCCTCTCCTTCAAAATGAATAAGCAAATCGAATGTGTTGCGCGTGCATCGTGATGTATGGCAGAGCTTGCTACGAGCACCCGACAAGTAGCACAAGTCGATCTTCTGATCAAAAAGAGCTTGCGAAACTTACATCGCCGCGGCGCTTATTGCTGCTTAATGCACAGGTTTCCTGTTTCCGTCACGGGATCAAAACTGTACTTCAGTGAACCCGAGGAATGCATTCTTCCATTCCTGCTATCAGCAAGGGGAAGTCTGCATCCCATCTCTCCTCTCTCTCTCTCTTATCTCCTCTCTCCTCTCCTCGTCTCTCTCTCTCTCTCTCTCTATCTCTCTCTCTCTCTCATCCTTTCAGACAAAGAAGCTTAATTACAGGCTGGGTGTTCAGGAACTCAACAGACACTTTTAAGTCGACCAACTTCAGCCAAAACTAGGCGTGCCGTACCCGTCGTAATCGCTGAATTTGGTTTTTAATCAAAAGACAGCAAAGTTGTCCTCAAACATATTCAATGTCTACTGAACTCTCAATGGAATGTAGATGAAGTGAAACATGCAAAAAAATTTTTTTTTAACCATTTTTATATCACTTCTTTGTGTTTGTGTGTTATTGCCTTCACCGCCTTTCTGTCTGTGTTTTGTTACTGGCAAAATCGAAGAATTTTTGGAAGTGCATTGTGGTAGATTTGTTATTCTGTTTGTCTGTCTGTTAATTGCCTACAGGTCAAATAAAACCGATCTTCATGAAACTTCACACACATGTCGAATTTGTCATAAGGAAGAAGACTTCCTTTTTTTTGGTCAACGGTTAACATAGGCCAAAGGTCAACAAACTGGGTGAGACTTTCTAAAATCCTCAATTTGAATCCGATTGACTTGAAATTTGAAAGAGGATTTAATACTTCGGTCACTGAATTCAACTCGCCAATTATTTTTGAGGTCAAACATAGACCAAAAGGTCAACATAGGCCCCACGGTCAACAACTAAGGTGGTATTTCTAAATACAGGATAATTCAGTTTGTTTTTGTTTGTGAACAGGATATCTCAAAAAGTTGTGGACGGATCTGATGAAATTTTGTGGGCATGTTCAGCTGTTCACAAGGACAAACTCCATTAGATTTGCTGAAGATCCAGAAATCCAGATCTCCGGCTACCAGAATTTTTTTAGTGAAATTCTTCCCATTGTTGGGATGGGGCCCAAAACGATATTTTGCACGATTATCTCTAAAAATTTGTGGACCCGGATTCGGAACAAAACTTGGTGGACACGTTGGTATGTGGCAAAGGACGAAATTAATTCAGTTTTGGTGAATGATCTGAAATCCGGATCTGGAAAGAGGATATTTAATTTCAGTGAATTCTTCACCATGAGAGATGGGGCCAAAACTGATATATCAGTACGATTTTCAAAAAATGTATCGGGCCAGAATATGTTTCTTGTGGATCAGGCAATTACGTTGTGGAGTAATGCACTCTACCGAGGTGCCCTTCTAGTTACATATATA
>JAXMNL010000604.1:9303-40954 GCA_035128595.1 Eptatretus atami
AACAGGTGTAAGTCTACAAGGGTTCTGTGTGTGTGAAAGGCCGTTACTCATTCATCTAAGTTTAAACAAACCATAAAAAAACACATTTCAGGGTGTGAACTCCTAACAAGTGTTCTGTGTGTGTAAAGGCCTTTACTCTTCATCTAGTTTAAACAAACATGAAAAAATACATAATGTGTGAAACCCTACCAAGTGTTCTGTGTGTGTGAGGCTTACTCATCATCCAAGTTTATATCGACATCAAAAAAACACATTACAGGTGTGAAACCCTACAAGTGTTTTCTGTGTGTGTTGAAGGCCTTTACTTCAATCATCAAGTTATATCGACTCAAAAAAACAATACAGGTGTAAACCCACAAGTGGTCTGTGTGTGTCAAGCCTTCACTCAATCATCTAGTTTAAACAAACATCAAAAAATACATACAGGTGTGAAGTCCTACAAGTTTCTGTGTGTGTGAAGGCCTTTATCATTCATCTATTTTAACAAAACATTCAAAAAATAAACAATTATAAAGATAAATACAAAAAAAAACATTTCTTTATTTAAATTATAATAATAAAATTTAAATAAAAAACAAATTAAAAATAATATCATCACACAAGAATTACAGGTCTGAAACCTTTCAAGTTTCTGATGTGTGGTGGAAGGCCTTTACTCAATTCATTAAGTCTTAAACAAACATTCCAAAAATACCATTACAGTGTGAAAGTCCTACAAGTGTTCTGTGTGTGTGAAGGCCCTTTACCTCATTCATCTAGTTTAAACAAACACAAAAATACATACAGGTGTGAAACCTACAAGGTTCCTGTGTGTGTGAAAGGCTTTACTCATTCATCAGTTTAAATAAACATCCAAAAAATACATTCAGGTGTGAAGTCCACAAGTTCTACTGCTGTGTGTGTGTGAAGCGCCTTACTCATTCATCTAGTTTAAACAAACATCAAAAATACATACAGGTTGTGAAGTCCTACAGTGTTCTGCTGTGTGTGATGTGTGAGGCCGTTTACTCATTCATCAAGTTTAAACAAACATCAAAAATACATTACAGTCCACAGTGTTCTGTGTGTGTAGTGAAGGCCTATTAGTCAATCAATCTAGTTTAAACAAACATAAAAAACACATATCAGGGGTTTTGAGTCCTACAAGTGTTCTGTGTGTATGAAGGCCTTTACTCAATCATCTAGTTTAAACAAACATCAAAAATACATCAGGTGTTGAAACCCTACAAAGTGTTCTGTGTGATGAAGGCCTTTTACTCAATCATTCAAGTATTAAACAACATCAAAAACATTCACGGTGTGAAGGTCCTACAAGTGTTCTGTGTGTGTGAAGGCCTTTACTCCACTCATCAAAAGTTTAAACAAACATCAAAAAACACATTCAGTGTGAAGTTCCTACAAGTGTTCCTGTGTGTATGAAGGCCTTACTCAATCATCCAGTTTAAACAAACATCAAAAACACATTCAGGTGTGAAACCCTACCCAAGTGTTTCTGTGACCCCTGTCCGTGTGAAGGCTTTACTTCATTCATCTAGTTTTAAACAACATCAAAAAAAAGACATAACAGGTGTGAAGTCCTACAAAGTGTTCTGTGTGTGTAAGGCCTTTACTCACTCATCAAGTTTAAACAAACATTCAAAAAACCACATTCAGGTATGTAGAGTCCTACAAGTGTCTCTGTGTGTAGGAAGGCTTTACTCAATATTCAAGTTTAAAACAAACATCAAAAAACACATTTCAGATGTTGAAACCCTACAATGTTCTTGGTGTGTGAAGCCTTTACTCAGTCATCTAGGTTTAAACAAACATCCAAAAAAATACCATTACACTTCCCACAAGTGTTCTGGAATCTTGTGTTTGAAGGGCCTTTACTTCCATTCATCAAAGTTTAAACAAACATCAAAAAAAAACACATTCAGGTGTTGAAACCCTACAAGTGTTCTGTGTGTATTGAAGGCCTTTACTCAATCATCAAGTTTAAACAAACATCAAAAAAATTACATTCAGGTGTGAAGTCCTACAAGTGTTCTGTGTGTATGAAAGGCCTTTACTCATCATCAAGTGTTAAACAAACATCAAAAAATACAATTCAGGTGTGAAGTCCTACAAGTGTTCTGTGTGTATGAAGGCCTTTACTCATTCATCAAGTTTAAACAAACATCAAAAAAATACATAGAAAGGTGAACTGTGAAGTCCGACAAGTGTTCAACGTGCAGTAAGGCGTTTACTTCAATCATTCAGTTTAAACAAAACCATCAAAAACACATTCAGGTGTGAACTGCCTACAAGTGTTCATGTGTGTGTGAAGGGCCTTTACTCAATCATCAAGTTTAAACAAAACATCAAAAAATACATTCAGGTGTAACTCTACAAGTGTTCTGTGTGTGTGAAGGCCTTTACTCAACATCAAGTTTAAACAAACATTAAAATAACACATTCAGGTGTGAAGTCCTATACAATGTCTGTGTGTATGAAGGCCTTTACTCAATCATCTAGTTTAAACAAAATTAAAAAAACACATACAGGTGTGAAGTCCTACAAGTGTTCTGTGTGTGATGAAGGCCCTTTACTCATTCATCAAGTTTAAACAAACATGAAAATACATACAGGTGTGAAACCTACAAGATTGTTCTCGTGTGTATGAAGGCCTTTACTCATTCATCAAGTTTAAAAAAAACATCAAATAAACACATACAGGTGGGAAGTCCTACAAGTGTTCTGTGTGTGTTGAAGCTACTCAAGATCAAGTTTAAACAAACATCAAAAAATACATTCAGGTGTGAGCCTACAAGTGTTCTGTGTGTTGAAGGCCTTTACTCAATCATCAAGTATAACAAAACATCAAAAAAACAACTTACAGGTGTGAAACCCTACAAGTGTTCTGTGTGTGTGAAGGCCTTTACTCAATCATCAAAGTTTAAACAAACATTCAAAAATACATTACAGGTGTGAAACCCTACAAGTTTCTGTTGTCTGAAGGCCTTTTACTCATTCATCAAGGTTAAACAAACATCAAAAATACCTAGAGTGTGAAACCCGACAAGTGTTTCTTGTGTATGAAGGCCTACTCATTCATCAAGTTTAAACAAAACATCAAAAACACATTCAGGTACGTGAACTTCCTACAAGTGTTCTGTCGTGTATGAAGGCCTTTACTCAATCATCAAGTTTAAAACAACATCAAAAAATTACATACAGGGTGTGAAACCCTACAAGTGTTCTGGTGTGTGAAGGCTTTACTCATTCATCAAGTTTAAACAACATCAAAAAAACACATACAGGTGTGAAGTCCTACAAAGTGTTCTATGTGTGGTGAAGCTTACTCAATCATCCCAAGTTTAAATCAACATCAAAAAACACATACAGGTGTGAGTCCTTACCAAGTGGTCTGTGTTATGAAGGCCTTCTACTCATCATCAAGATTAAACAAACATAAAAAACACCATTCAGGTGTGAAGTCCTACAAGTGTTCTGTGTGTGATGAAGGCCTTTACTCATTCATCAAGTTAAACAAACATAAAAAAAACACATTCAGTGTGAAGTTCCTACAAGTTTCTGTGTTGTGTGAAAGGCCTTTACTCAAATCATCTAGTTTAAAACAAACATCAAAAAAATACATACAGGTGTGAAAACCCTACAATGTTCTGTGTGTGTGAAGGCCTTTAGCTCAATCATCTAGTTTAAACAAACATAAAAAAACACATTCAGTGTAAACTCCTACAAGTGTTCTGTGTTGTGTGAAGGCCTTTACTCATTCATCAAGGGTTTAAACAAACATTAAAAAAAAACACATTCAGGTGTGAAGTCCTACAAGTGTTTCTGTTGCTGTGAAGGCCTTTTACTCATTCATCAAGTTTAAAACAAACATAAAAAACACATTCAGGTATGTGAAGTCCTACAAGGTTCTGTGTGAACTGTGAAGGGCCCTTTACTCAATCATCGTAGTTTAAACAAACATCAAAAAAAACATACAGGTGTGAAACCCTACAAGTGTTCGTGTGTTGTGAAGCCTTTACTCATCATCTAGTTAAACAAACATTTAAAAAACATTCAGGTGTGAACTCCTACAAGGTTTCTGTGTGTGTAAAGGCCTACTCATTCATCTAGTTTAAAACAACATGAAAAATACATTTACAGGTTGAAAACCCTACAAGGTTCTGTGTGTGAAGGCCTTATCATTCATCAAGTTTATTATCGACATCAAAAAACACATACGGTGTAAACCCTACAAGTGTTCTGTGTGTTGTGAAGGCGGACTTTACCAATCATCAATGTTTTATTCGACCATCAAAAAAACACAATTACAGGTGCTGAAACCCTACAAGGTTCTTGGACAATGTGTCAAGGCCTTCACATCAAATAATCTTAGTTTAAAACAAAACATCAAAAAATACTACAGGTGTGAAGTCTCCCAAGTGTTATCTGTGGTGAAGGCCTTTACTGCATTCAATCAGTTTTAAAACAAACATCCAAAAAATACATACCAGGTGTGAAACCTTTCAAGCTGTTCTGTGATGTGTGTGAAGCCCTTTACTCAATCATTAAGTTATAAACAAAACATCAAAAAAATACATACGGTGTAAGTCCTACAAGTGTTCTGTGTGTGTGTAAGGCCTTTACTCATTCATCAAGGTTAACAAACATCAAAAAACACATTCAGGTGTGAAACCCTACAAAGTGTTCTGAAGGTGTGTGAAGGCTTTACTCATTCAATCTAGTTTAACAAACATCAAAAAATACATACCAGGTGTGAAACCCTACAAGTGTTCCTTGTGTGTGTTGAAGGCCTTTTTAACTCATTCATCAAGTTTAAATAAACACAAAAAATACATTCAGGTGTGAGGTCCTACAAGTGTTCTGTTGTGTGTGTGAAGGCCTTACTCATTCATCTAGTTTAAACAAAACCAGCAAAAAAATACATACAGTGTAAGTCCTACAAGTGTTCTGTGTGTTGTGTGCTGAAGGCCTTTACTCATTCATCAAGTTTTAAACAAACATCAAAAAATACAAACAGGTCCACAATGTTCTGTGTGCTGTGTGAAAGGCCTTTAGTCAAATCATCTAGTTTAAACAAACAAAAAAAAAACACATTCAGGTGTGAAGTCCTACAAGGTTCTGTGTGTATTGAAGGCCTGTACTCAATCATCTAGTTTAAAACAAACATCAAATAATACATTACAGTGTGAAAACCCTACCAACTTGTGTTCTGTGTGTATGAAGGCCTTTACTCAATCATCAAGTTTTAAACCAAACATCAAAAAATACTTCAGTTGTGAAAGTCCTACAAGTGTGTCTGTGCTTGTGAAGGGCCTTTACTCTTCATCAAGTTTAAATCAAACATCAAAAAAATACATTAGAGGTATGTGAAAACCCGACAAGTGTTCTTGTGTGTATGAAGGCCTTTACTTCATTCATCCAGTTTAAACAAACATCAAAAAAACACATTCAGTGTGAAGTCCTACAAGTGTTCTGTGTGCTGTGAAGGCCTTTACTCAATCATCAAGTTTAAAACAAACATCAAAAAATACATACAGTGTGAAGTTCCTACAACGTGTTCTTGTGTGTGTGAAGGCTTTACTCATTCATCAAGTTTAAACAAACATCAAAAAACACATTCAGGTGTGAAGGTCCTACAAAGTGTTCTGATTGTGTGTGAAGGCCTTTACTCATTCATCAAGTTTATAACAAACATCAAAAAAACACATTCAGTCGTGAAGTCCTACAAGTGTTCTGTGTGTATGAAGGCCTTTACTCAATCATCTAGTTTAAACAAACATAAAATAACACATTCAGGTGTGAATCGACAAGGTTCTGTGTGTGTGAAGCCTTTACTCATCATCAAGGTAACAAACATTCAAAAAATACATGCAGGTGTGAAACCCTACAAGTGTTCGTGTGTGCGATTGTGAAGGCCTTTACTCAATCAAAATCTAGTTTAAACAAACATCAAAAAACACATTCATTGTGTGAATCCTACAAGTGTTCTGTGTGATATGAAGCTTTACTCAAACATTAGTTTAAACAAAAACATAAAAAAAAAAACATTCAGGTGCTGAAAGTCCTACCAAGTGTTCTGTGTGTGTGAAGGCTTTACTCATTCATCTAGTTTAAACAAACATCAAAAAATACATACAGGGTCCCACAAGTGTTCTGTGTCTGTGTTTGAAGGCCTTTACTCAATATAAGCTTAACAAACATCAAAAAATACATTCAGGTGTTGAAGTTCCGACCAGTGTTCTGTGGGGTTGAAGCGCTCATCATTCACAAGTTTAAACAACATCAAAAAAACACATTCAGCGTGTTGAAACCCTACAAGTGTTCTGTTGTATGAAGCCTTTACTCAATCATTCAAGTTTAAACAAACAATCAAAAAATACATTCAGGTGTGAAGTCCTACAAGTGTTCTGTGTGATGAAAGGGCCCTTACTCAATCATCAAGTTTAAACAACATCAAAAAATCTTCAGCGTGTGAAGTCCTACAAAGTGTTCTGTGTGTTATGAAGGCTTTACTCATCATCAAGTTTAAACAAAACATCAAAAATACAATTCAGGTGTGAAGTCCTACAAGTGTTCATGTGTGTATGAAGCTGTTACTCAATCATCTAGTTGAAACCAAACATCAAAAAAATACTACGAGGTGTGAAGTCCTACAAGTTTCTGTGTGTATGACGGCCTTTACTCAATCATCAAGTTTAAATCAACATCAAAAAATACATTCAGGTGTGAAGTGTTCCTACAAGTGTTCGGTGTGTATGAAGGCCTTTACTCAATCATCAAGTTTAAACAACATCCAAAAAATACATTCAGGTGTGAAGTCTACAAGTGTTCTGTTGGTATGAAGGCTTTACTCAATATCTAGCTTTAAACAAACATCAAAAAAGGACATAGAGGTGTGAAGTCCTACAAGTGTTCAACGTGCAGGTTAAGGCAGCGTTTACTCAATCATCAAGTTTAAAACAAAATCAAAAAAAACACATTCAGGTGTGAACTCCTACAAGTGTTCGGTGTGTGTGAAGGCCTTTACTCAATCATCAAGTTTAAACAAACCCATAAAATAAAACACATTCAGGTGTGAAGTCCTACAAGTGTTCTGTGTGTGTGAAGCTTTACTCATTCATCAAGTTTAAACAACATAAAATAACACATTCAGTGGAAGTCCTACAGTGTTCTGTGTGTGTGAAGGCCTTTACTCCAATCATCAAGTTTAAATCAACATCAAAAAAACATACAGGTGTGAAGTCCTACAAGTATCTGTGTGTATGTAGGCCTTTACTCATCAGGTCAAGTTTAAACAAACATAAAAAAACACATTCAGGTGGCTGAAGTCCTACAAGTGTTCTGGGTGTGAAGGCCTTTACTCACATCATCTAGTTTAACAAAACATCAAAACAATACATACAGGTGTAAACCCCTACAAGTGTTCTGTGTGTGTGAAGCCTTACTCGAATATCTAGTTTAAACAAAACATCAAAAAACACATCAGGTGTGAAGTTCCTACAAGTGTTCTGTGTGTAGTGAAGGCCTTTACTCAATCATCTAGTTTAAACAAACATCAAAAAATAATATAGGTCCCACAAGTGTTCTGTGTGTGTGAAGCCCTTTACTCAATCATCAAGTTTAAAACAAACATAAAAAAAACACATTCAGGGTGAAAACCCTAACAAGTGTTCTGTGGGTATGAAGGCCTTTACTCATTCATTCAAGTTTAAACAAACATTCAAAAAAAACTTCAGGATGGTGAACCCTACAAGTGTTCTGTGTGTATGAGGCCATTTACTCAATCATCAAGTTTAAAACCAAACATCAAAAAATACATTACAGGTATTGTGAAGTCTACAGTGTTCTGTGTGTCATGAAAGACCCTTTACTCAATCATCTAGTTAAAAAAACATAAAAAAAACACATTCAGGTGTGGAAGTCTCCAAGTGTTTCTGTGTGTGTAAAGGCCTTATACTCATTCATCAAGTTAAAAAACATCAAAAAACACATACGGGTAAACCTACAAGTGTTCTGTGTGTGTAAAGCCCTTTACTTCATTCATCAAGTTTAAAACCAAAACATCAAAAAACACATACAGTGTAAGTCCTCCAGTGTTTCTGAGTCGTGTGTAAAGCGCCTTTACTCATTCATCAAGTTTAAACAAACATTCAAAAAACACATTACAGGTGTGAATCCTACAAGTGTTTGTGTGTATGAAGACCTTTACTCAATCATTCAAGTTATAAACAAACATAAAAAAACACATCTTCAGGGTGAAGTCCTCCAAGTGTTCTGTGTGTTGTTAAAGGCTTTACTCATTCATCAAGTTTTAAAACAACATCAAAAAAACCACATACAGGTGTTGAAGTCCTACAAGTTTCTGTGTGTGTGAAGCCTTTACTCAATCATCAATGTTTAAATCAACATCAAAAAACACGATAACAGTGTGAAGTCCTACAAGTGTTCTGTGTGTATGAAAACGCCTTTACTCATTCATCAAGTTTAAACAAACCATAAAAAAAACACATTCAGTTCGTGGAAAAGTCCTACAAGTGTTCTGTGTGTGTGAAGGCCTTTACTCCAATCATCTAGTTTAAACAAACATCAAAAAAATACATACAGGTGTGAAACCCTACAAGTGGTTCTGTGTGTGTGAAGCGCCTTTACTCAATCATCTAGTTTAAACAAACATAAAAAAACACATTCAGGTTGTGAACTCCTACAAGTTTCGTGTGTGTGAGGCCTTTACTCATTCATCAAGTTTAAACAAACATAAAAAAACACATTCATTGTGTGAAGTCCTACAAGTTTCTGTGTGTGTGAAGGCCTTACTCATTTAATCAAGTTTTAAACAAACATAAAAAAACACATTCAAGGTGTGAAGTCCTACAAGTGTTCTGTGTGTTGTGAAAGGCCCTTTACTCAATCATCTAGTTTAAACAACAATCAAAAAACATACAGTGTGAAACCCTACAAGTGTTCTGGTGTGGTGAAGGCCGTTATCATTCATCAAGCTTTATATCGACATCAAAAAACACATACAGAGGTGTTTGAAACCCTACAGTGTATCTGTCGTGTGTGAAGGCTTTACTCAGATCATCAAGTTATATCGACATCAAAAAACCACATACAGGTGTGAAAACCTACACAAAGTGTTCTGTGTGTTCCAAGGCCTTCACTCAAACATCTAGTTTAAACAAACATCAAAAAATACATGTTTACAGGTGTGAACAAGTCCTACCAAGTGTTCTGGTGTGTGAAGGCCGTTATCATATCATTCTAGTTTAAAACAAACATTAAAAAAACACATTCAGGTCTAATGTCACTGTGACTCCTACAAGTTTTCTGTGTGTGTAAAGGCCTTTACTTCATTCATCTAGTTTAAACAAACATGAAAAAATACATACAGGTGTGAAACCTACAAGTGTCTGTTGTTGTGAAGGGCCTTACTCATTCATCAAGTTATTATCGACATCCAAAAAACACATTTACAGGTTGGAAAACCCTACAAGTGTTCGCTGTTGTAAGGCCTTTTCACTCAATCAATCAAGTTTATATCGACATCCAAAAAACACATACAGTGTTGTGAAACCCTACAAAGTGTTCTGTGTGTGTCCAAGGCCTCACTCAATCAAATCTAGTTTAAAACAAAACATCAAAAAATACAACAGGGTGAATCCTACCAAGTGTTCTGTGTGTGTGAAGGCCTTTACTCATTCATTTCTTAGTTTAACCAAACATCAAAAAATACATACAGGTGGTTAAAACCTTCAAGTGTTCTTGCTGTGGTGTGAAGGCCTTTACTCAATATTAAGTTTAAACAAACATCAACAAAATCATACAGTGTTGAAGTCCTACAAGTGTTCTGTGTGTGTGAAGGCCTTTTACTCATTCATTCTAGTTTAAACAAACATCAAAAATACATACAGGTGTGAAACCCTACAAGTGTTCTGTGTGTATGTTGAGGCCTTTAACTCCATTCATCAAGTTAAATAAAATCCAAAAATACATTCAGGTGTGAAGTCCTACAAGTGTTCTGTGTGTGTGGGTTGAAGGCCTTATTCAGTCATCTTAGTTTAAACAAACATCAAAAAAATACATACCAGGTGTGGAAGTCTACAAGTGTTCTGTGTGTGTGTGTGAAGGCCTTACCATTCAGCAAGTTTAAACAAACATCAAAAAATACAATACAGGTCACCACAAGTGTTCTGTGTGTGTGTGAAGGCCTTTAGTCCAAATCATCTAGTTTAAACAACATGAAAAAAACACAATTCAGTGTGAAGTCCTACAAGCTGTTCTGTGTGTGATGAAGGCCTTTACTCAAATCATCTAGTTTAAACAAAACATAAAAAAATACCATACAGGGTGAAACCCTACAGTGTTCTGTGGTATGAAGGCCTTTACTCAATTCATCCCAAGGTTTAAACAAACATCAAAACAATACATTCAAGTTTGTGAAGTCCTACAAGTGTCGTGTGTGTGAAGGCCTTTACTCACTCATCAAGTTTAAACAAACATCAAAAAAAACACATTCAGGTGTTGAAGTCCTACAAGTTGTTCTGCTGTGTCATGAAGGCCTTTACTCAATCATTCAAGTTTAAACAAAACCATAAAAAACACATTCAGGTGTTGAAACCCTACAGTGTTCTGTGTGTGTAAGGCCTTTAACTCGATTCATCTAGTTTAAACAACATCAAAAAAATACATACAGGTGTGAAGTCCTACAAAGTGTTCTTGTGTGTTGAAGGCCTTACTCATCATCAAGTTTAAAAACAAACCATCAAAAAACACCATTCAGGTGTGAAGTCCTACAAGTGTTCTGTGTGTATGAAGCCTTTACTCAATCATCAAGTTTAAAACAAACATCAAAAAACACATTCAGGTGTGAAACCCTACAAGTGTTCTGTGTGTGTGAAGGCCTTTACTCATTCATCTAGTTTAAACAAACATCAAAAAATACATACAGCGTCCCAACAAAGTTTGTTCTGTGTGTTTGAAAGCCTTGACTCATTCATCAAGGGTTAAACAAACATCAAAAACCACATTCAGGTGTGAAACCCTACAAGTGTTCTAGTGTGTATGAATGCCTTTACTCAATCATCAAGGTTTAACCAAACATCAAAAAAAATACATTCAGGTGTGAATCCTACAAGTGTTCTGTGTGTATGAAGCGCCTTTACTCAATCATCAAGTTTAAACAAACATCAAAAATAATCTCAGCGTGCTGAATTCCTACAAGTGTCTGTGTGTATGAAGGCCTTTACTCATTTCATCAAGTTGTAAACAAACAATCAAAAAATACATAGAGGTGTGAAGTGTCCGCAAGTGTTCAACGTGCATAATGCGTTTACTCAATCATTCAAGTTTAAAACAAACATCAAAAAACACATTCAGGTGTGAACTTCCTACAAGTGTTCTGTTGTGTGTTGAAAGGCCTTTACTCAATTTCCATCAAGTTTAAACAAACAAGTCAAAAAATACATCGGTGTGAACTCCTACAAGTGTTCTTGTGGTTGTGAGGCCTTTACTCAATCATCAAGTTTAACAAACATAAAATAACCACATTTCAGGTGTGAAGTCCTACAAGTGTTCTGTGTGTATGAAGGCCTTTACTCAATCCATTCTAGTTTAAACAACATCAAAAAACAATGACAAGGTGTGAAGTCCTACAAGTGTTCTGTGTGTATGAAGGCCTTTACTCATCATCAAGTTAAAACAAACATTGAAAAAATAATACAGGTGTGAAACCCTACCAAGTGTTCTGTGTGGGGATGAAGGCCTTTACTCATTCATCAAGTTTAAACAAACATCAAAAAAAACACATACAGTGTGAAGTCTACAAGTTCTGTGGTGTTTGAAGGCCTTTACGGCCAATCATCAAGTTTAAACAAAAACATCAAAAAATACATTCAGGTGTGAAGTCCTACAGTGTTTTGTGTGTTATGAAGCCTTTACTCAACAATTCAAGTTAAACAAACATCAAAAAAAACCACATCACAGGTGTTGAAAACCTACAAGTGTTCTGGTGTGAGAAGGCCTTTACTCAATCATCAAGTTTAAACAAACATCAAAAATACATACAGGTGTGAAACCCTACAAGTGTTTCTGTGTGTGTGAAGGCCTTACTCATCATCAAGTTTAAACAAACATCAAAAAAAATAACATAGAGGTGTGAACCCGACAAGTGTCTAGTGGTATGAAGGCCTTTACTCATTCATCAAGTTTTAAACAAACATCAAAAAAACACATTCAGGTGTGAACTCCTACCAAGTGTTCTGTGGTGTATAGGGGCCTTTACTCAATTCATCAAGTTTAACAAACTCCCAAATAATACCATTACAGGTGTGAAACCCTACAGTGTTTGTGTGTGTAAGGCCTTTACTCATTCTATCAAGTTTAAACAAACATCAAAAAACACATACAGCGTGTTGAAGCCTACAAGTGTTCTGTGTGCTATGGAGGCCTTTAACTCAATCATCAGTTTAAAACCAAACATCAAAAAATACATACAGGGGTTGAACCTACAAGTGTTCTGTGTGTGTAAGGCCTTTACTCATCATCAAGTTTAAACAAACATCAAAAAATCACATTAGAGGTGTGAACCCGACAAGTTTCTGTGTGTGATGAAGCTTTTAACTCAATAATCAAGATTTAAACAAACATCAAAAATACATTCAGGTCGTCGAAAGTCCTACAAGTGTTCTGTGTCGTATGAGGCCTTTACTCAATCATCAGTTTAAACAAACATCAAAAAATACATTCAGCGGTGTGACAGTCCTACAAGTTTTCTGTGTGTACTGAAGCCTTTACTCCAATCATCTAGTTTAAACAAACCTATCAAAAATACATTACAGGTGTGAAAGTCCCTTACAAGTGTTCTGTGTGTATGAAGGCGCTTTACTCAATCATCAAGTTTAATCAACATCAAAAAAAATACATCAGGTCTTGTGAAGTCCTACAAGTGTTCTGTGTGTATGAAGGCCTTACTCATCATCAAGTATTAAACAAACCATCAAAAAATACTCAGGTGTGAAGGTCCTACCAAGGTTTCTGTGGTGGTTATGAAGGCCTTTACTCAATCATCTAGTTTAAACAACAATCAAAAAATAACATAGAGGTTGTGAAGTCCTACAAGTGTCCAACCGTGCCAGTAACGGCGTTTACTCCAATTCATCTAATGTTTAAACAAACATCAAAAAACACATTCAGTGTGGAACTCTCTACACGTGGTTCTGTGTCGTTGTCTTTGAAGCCTTTACTCAATTCATCAAGTTTAAAAACAAACCTAAAATACACATACTCAGGTGTGAAGTCCTACGAAGTGTTCTGTTTGTGTGTGAAGGCCTTTACTCCATTCATCAAGTTTAAACAAACATAAAAAAAACACCAATTCAGGTGTGAATAGTCCTATACAAGTGTTCTGTGTGTGTGAAGGCCTTTACATCATCATGCCAAGTTTAAATCAACAAAAATCAAATAACACATAAGGTGTAAGTAAACACTACATCTGAGACCCCTAGATCTCAGCTTTGACCCAGGAAACCCGTAATCCCAGTTGGCTCTGATGTCTCATTCAGCACCCGAGGGCCCCCAAAAGGATATCCAGAGTTCACCAAAGATCGACTGCCATTCATCTCGTGAAATCAAGTCAGATCAGTCTTGACATTCCCTAAACGATGCACCACAGGCTGAACTCTTCTGAACATCCTCCCCTAGAATACAGTCCATACAAATGCTGAAAAGTGTGGGGCCACTTGCAACACCCTGCATGCAACTCCAGTAACAAACTCGAAATAAGTTGGGAGATGGTACCCCACCATCTCACAGCACTTTCAGTACCAGAGTATAGTTCAGCATATTGAGATTGATCAGTTTTGTGGCACCCCACGAAGACCAGAAGAATCCATGCGCAGAGGGCATTGTGCCAAAATTCCACTGAATCGAACCTGTTTCAGAGATATCATATAAGCTGAAAGCAGCCCTGCCAAAACTCTCTCATGCGTTCGGCGAGCGACCAAAGATACGGGTCAAATCGTTGACATCTTTGGTTGTAAATCTCTGGACGCTCTGGATGCTGGTGCTCAAGCAGACAGTGGCGACCCTCTCAAGAATTATTCCGAGCAAAGACCTTCCCGGCACTGTAGCAGAATCACCCCTGGGAGTTGTTGCTAGTCCTGGCATCACCCTGACCTTTAGGAATGTATAACATGGCATGCAACAGAACTGATTGCAATGACACGAGATGCCAGCATTCCACCAGCCTTGAGAAGTCTCAGCATGGGGTGCCACAATCCCTTGTGAGGTTACCCCATTTCAAACCGGTTCACGCAGCTGTGTTATCCACAAAATGAAGGGGATCAGCAGTTGATTGGAGGGTCAGCAATGGGATAAGAAATCACCCCTAAATCCAACTGACAGCTGGTGGATCAGCCTGGTACAGCGCGCCAAAGTAACCGCGACCAGCTTCCTTTATTCGCGACTCCTCTGTCAAAGAGCCGCACCACCCTGTGCTCTAACGGCAGACACCAAGGGGAAGGAGACTTGGATGAACGTTAATTGCAAATTTCCCCTGTATGCAGGACTAGAATACTTGACCACAGGTGTGGTTCACAAGCCCCATTGCTGAGGAATGGAAAGACATTTTTTTTTCTTGCGATGATGTTACACCATGTGTTGCTCTTCATTGTGTGTTGTCTTTCAACCGTAAAATTTAACAATAGTATTTGAACGGGGTACATAACCACATACAATCTCCAAACGGCTTCGTGCTCAAGCCGTACTTATTCCGATAGCAGTGCTATTCCTCGAGAGTGCGTGCCCTCAGGTACGTCACTGAACCATGAATTCCCCAAGACCACAACCATTTTCAAAACAAAAACACCCCTCATCTGCCTTCCCCTCCCCTTGTGCCTGCACTTACCATTCCCTCCACTCACATGCTTTCCCGTTGCCCTCCCTCTTGCAGCCTTCCCTTCCTCTTCCCTTCACACCTGCCTTCCATTCCCTCTCCTCACACTGCTCACTATTCCCTCCCTCACACTGCTTCCCATGCCCTTCCCTCATGTGCCTCCGTCTCCTCACATTGCTTTCCCATGCACTTTCCCTCTTGCTGCCTTCCATTCCTCTCCCCTCACACCACCTTCTCTTCCCCTTCACATTGCCTTCCCATTCCCTCTCCTCACAGTGCCGTCACATTCCCTCCCCTCACATTAGCTTTCGCATTGCCCTTCCCTCTGCTGCTTCCCTTCCTCTCCCCTCACACTGCCTTCCCCATTCCCTCTCCTCGCACTGCTGTCACAGTTCCCGCCCCTCACACTGCTTTCCATTGCCCTTCTCTCATGCTGCCTTCCCTCTCCTTCACACTGCTTCCCAATTCCGTTCCCATGTTGTGTTTCACATTTCGTTGCTTCACGTCACGTCTATGGGGAATATTAATCTCTTTAACGTTCCTTTTGCTGAACGTCACATTTTCTAGGAAACACATTCCCCCATTATAACACCACGTGTATATGGGACTATCTAATCTCTTTAACGTCGTTTTTCTTAAACATTACAACATTCTAGCGAACAATCCCCCCCATTATACACTCACGTTTATGGGACTATCTAATCTCTTTAACGTCGTTTTGCTGACATTACACTCTAGAAACACATCCCCCATTATAACACCACGTTTATGGACTATTCTAATCTCCTTTAACGGTCGTGTTGCTTACATACACATTCTAGGAACCACATCCCCCCATTTAAACACCACGTTTTATGGACCTAAATTCTAAAAATCTCTTTAACGTCGTTTGCTTAACATACACATTCTAGGAACACATCCCCCATTATAAACACACGTTATGCGGATCTATCTAATCTTCTTTAACGTCGTTTCTTAACATTACACATTCTAGGAACAACATCCCCCCCATTTATAACACCACGTTTTATGGGACTATTAATCTCATTTAACGTCGTTTTGCTTAAACATTACACATTCTAGAACATCATCCCCCCATTATAACACCACGTTTTATGGGGACAATCTAATCCCCTTTAACGTCGTTTTTGCTTAACGTCACATTTGTCTAGGACAACATCTCCCCATGTATAACACCACGTTTATGGGACTATTAATCTCTTCAACGATCTTTTGCTTAATGTCACATTTTCTAGGTAACACATCACCCCATTATAACACACGTTTATGGACTTCTAACTCTTCAACCAACCGTGCTCGTTTGCGTAAGTCACTTTTCTAGAACATACATCACCATTTATAACACACGCTTTTGGGCGGACTATCTATTCTCTTTATACGTCGTTTTTCTTAAAACGTCCATTTCTAGGAACCACACCCTGCCCATTTATTACACTCACGTTTATGGGACTATTTTTCTTAATCCCCTTAATGTCGTTTTGCCTTACTGTCACATTTACGAGAACTACATCCCCCCATAATAACACCACGTTTATGGGACTATCTAATCTCTCTTAACGCGTTTTGTCTTGAACCTTCACATTTCCTAGGAAACACATCCCCCCATATAACACCACGTTATGTGGACAATCTAATCCTAGTGTTTCTCTACCGGGTTCGCAAGAGTCGTCGGGGTCCGCGAGAAAACAGTATAAATAGGCTAATGTATTTTGAGTAGTTTTTGTTTGCATTTAATATTCCAATTTTACTCTATACACGTACGCATATTGTTGGAGTAACTCCTTGGTTATTATATAGCGGCTTCAAACCTCTTTGTTATATTCATTTACAATTATAACCAACCATAGGGAATTGTATTTAACGGATGTCTATATGGCGCCAGTGTTGAAACCGCCCTCACTGGTAGTGGACGTCCTGTACGCGGCGGATTCGTTGTATCATTGAGTGACTGACTCAATACGGACGTCATGCACGCCACTGTGTCCATCTATCTTCTCTGTGCTTCCTAGCAGCGAAGTCTCTCTCTCTCTTGTTCTCTCTCTCTCTCTCTCTGTCTCTCTTCTCTTCTCTCTCCTGTCTCTCTCTCTCTCTCTCTCTCTCCTCTCTCTCTCTCTCTCTCTCTCTCTCTCTTCTCTCCTCTCTCAGGTTAGTTCTTCTGTTTACCTTTTGCTCAGCTTTATTTGTTTAAGTTTTTGCTTGATCAAGTTACATGAAGTGTGTATTTTTTTTGATTTAAAAAAAGATTTTTTTTTTTTGTGAATTAAAACCTCGGTGTGAGGTCTCATAAACGAGCAGTATGTTTTTTTTCATTGCCAAATAATTTGACAAAAAGGGTCCATTTTTTCCTAAACCAGGTATCGAAAAAAATATATTATATTTACCACGTGAACTCACGATAAAAAATAAAAAGAGACTAGATATTAATAATGGTATATTCAATAATTTTTATGCAGGGTTCCCTTGAGCATGAAAACTATTCAAGGTTTCCACTAGGGTTAAAAGGTTGAGAGAAACCGCTGATCTAATCTATTTAAGGTCATCGTGGAACTTTTTCATTATTCTCAGCAGGACAAGACATTCTCGAACATCATTTACTTTAATGTGATTACAACATGAGTAGAGAATGGACAGTAATGCCGATGTATAATACAATGGGTTTGAAGCTGTGCTTTCAATATCATTTGCAAAGCATGTTCTAAATAATGAACCCACAAAAACAGGCCAACCCAACCACAATAAATTACAGGGAAAGTAAAAAAGCTGCGGGCTTAAATAGATCCCACCCAAGCCCACCTCTTCAAATTCCCTGCTACTTCTCTTTTCTGAAATGCTCCCCTGAAATTGTTCCATCTTTTGTATTCCCCATGTCCCCGCCCCCATCCCTCTCCCTTCCACATGATCTCCAATGTCCTCTGTTCCCACTGTTTGTCCTTCCCACTCCCACCCCTCTCTGTCTCATCCCCCCTTGCTGTGGCGTTGTGTGTTCCGCTCTCATACGAGCCTCGACCAAGGTATACAAAAAAAAAAATACATACAAGCTGCAGTGCATCGTTTTGGGAATGTCAAGAATCTCTGACGTTTTGGTTTCGCAGATGATTTGCATCATCTTGCCGGAGACTCTGTATATCCTTTGAGGGGCCCTCCAGGTGTCTGAAGAGGATCTGAGCTGTTGGGATTATGGGTTTCTTGATCAAAAACTAAATCCAGGCTATTCAATGACATTTTGTTGCTGCTGTTTGTCTGTATCCTGTTTGTGTTTGAGGACATGTGAGGTCATGGAGAGATTAATCTTAACCTTGGTAGTGATATTCATGTCTCTGCTGGCTGTGAGCATAGAGGTTCAACAGAGTCTGGTCGGGCCTGGGAGTCATTGGGATTCACTCGATCCTGGAAGGTGTGGCACGGTTTGGAACCTGTGGCAGAGGACGAAAAGTCCGAGTCTTCAGGTCCTTGGGGTGCTTCCAGTCTTGCTCTGCGGATGTGAGACTTAAGAAATCTGACAGGATCTGAGATGGATACTTCATTCCTTTTGTTACCAGGTCTCTTCGGATAATCCTTTGGCTACTCGCTGGTCAGATTTGTGTCCAGCAAGCGGTTGCTGAGACTCAACATGAATGTTTGTTACCTGCATAGTCCATGAGCTCGTCAACTGCGGCTGTTATGGACATGCGGCTCATTTTTCCTGACGCGCTGATTCCTCTCACCAGATTTCTTCAGTAGGAAGCCTCGTGAAGTGAGGAAGGTTAATGGGCCGACCACATGCCTCGTGGGTTGCCAGCAGGTTGATCAGCATCTCAAGGAGGACGGGGATGGGCAGGCATCCTACCTGGAGGATGACCAATGAGGCCCCTGGAGTACCGGCGGCAAGTGGCGCAGCGACGGCGCTTGCTCCGGTGCATGCTCCATACCCTTACCTACCTTCACATTGAGAGATTGGAGCGAATGCGATATAGAGCATTGATGTCTCTAAAAAGTTGTGGCCGCATTCCGGATGACATCTTGATGGACAGATTGTGCTACAAGGATGAATTATTCGATTTTGTTGAAGATCTGAATCCGGCATCCAATATGAGAGACATTTACTTTGAAAATTGATTCTTCACCATGAACCTTCCGGCTAAAAAACGAATTATGCATGGATATTTCAAAAATGTGTTGGACCCGACATGTTCTCGGGGATCAGGCATTGCTGTGCGGAGGTATGCCAATCGCCGTGTGCTAGTCTCATCTTTTATAATGCACTGGCGGGCCCACCCCCAAGTGGGAGTGCTCTTCTTGGCTCATTTCAGTGGCATATGCTGCAGCACAAAATAATCCAAAGAATAAGACTTGATGTTTAAATACGAAAATAAATTCAAAAAAATTTTTATCCATATTATTTTTGAAAAAGATGTTTGGACAAACCTAAGTCGGGGACCCCTGAGTAGACGTTGAAAATTGGTGCGATCAAGCCTAATGTCGCCAAAGTAGTCACTCGATATACAGACATACATGCAGAACCGCCCTGTTTTTACATACAGGTCTATATCTACTTCTAGCGGGTAGTCGAGTTTGTGCATACTTGTCTAACAAAGTTCATCTGTGCTTTGCAAGAACCAATTTGATGTATTGCTGATGACATACTCCGCCAAAAGTTTTGAGATAGGTCCAAGGTTCCAATAGTCGTTCAAGTCTAAGGTCGAAAGGGTTTTATCTCGTTCAGCAGGTATTAAGCTCTAAAGGGAATTCAAGGACTATAAGGACGTGTAAAGGTCTAAAGGGTCTTTTGGGTCGAAAGGTTTCCACATGGTTCTAAAGAAAATAAATGGCCTTAAGTGAATCTAAAGGTGAAAGGGTCTTAAAAGGTAAAAGGTGTCTCAGGGGCTTACTTAAGTGTTGGTTTTGGGGCGATTGGCTGCTTAAATGGTCTAAGATCTGGCAGTCTTAAGGGTCATTGGGGTCTTAAGGGTCATTGGAGTCTTTTAGGGTCTATCAGTTTCTCCGGGGTTTAAAGGGTCTGAAAAGTTCTTTCCGTCTTGGAGGTCTTTCGGAAATCTTGGTATCTTCAGCATCTGTGAAGTCTTCAGGATCTTCAGATTGTAAAGGGATTTACGTCTTGGGTGGTCATGGGGTCTTAAACGGGTCTTGGGGTCCTTTAGGTCTTAAATGCGTTCTTTGGGTCTTAATGGCTGGGGGCTTTAAGTTTCATGGGGGTCTTAAAAGGGTCTGAAATGGGGTCATAAGGTAGTGAGGTTTGGGGGTCTTGGCTGGTGTCTTAAAGGTCTTGGGGCTAAGGATATTGGGGGTCTTAAGGGTGTTGAGGGTAAGTGTATTGAGGGTCTTAAAAGCGTCTTGTAGTCTTGAAGGGTCTTTTGTTCTGAAAGGGACTTGGGGATCTGAAGGGGTCTTCGGAGCTTCAAGGGCCTAATGTTTTCGAGGGTGTTGGGGTCTATAGGGGTCTCCAAGGGGTCTAAAGGGTAGAGGGTTAGATGGTCAAGGATGGATACATCAACAGCATCCAAAGAGTCTTAAAGGTGTTGTCAAGAGTCAAAGCGTGGTCTCAGCAGTCTAAAATGGTCTCCGAACTGTTCAAATATTTAAAAGCACATTCCACTAGTACGTATTTAATAATGGACATGCAGTCAGGTTGCAACTGCTGTTCAAACAGTACAGAACAAAGGAGATACAGACACACGACTTCATGAAGGCTCACCGTGTGTTTTTTGCTTTTTATATGTTGAAGATATAAATTTAGACAAGTCTGGAGACGGCGAGTGTTACGAAGCAATGTACACGGTTCGCCTTTTTTATTTTTTGACCTTCGAGGGATCGCCACGGGCAAAACTGCGGGTGAATCGGGAAATACGTAAAAGATGAAGTGTAGTGATGAAGACACGTACTGCCATACCCAAACTTTCATTCAAAACAGTTGGATAACCCAGGAGCTCGATTCCGATTACTTGATTTGTTTGACATTTTCTAAGTTCGTACCTATGACCTTGACCTTAGGAGAGAATGAAAAATCGAGGCTCGTGCTGGGGCTATGCAAGATGCCATTGGGCTACCAAATACCGAAGACCCTGCCAGATTCGGAACAAACCCCCTTCGGAGAGATGTAACTTGAACCGGCCTACCCCCTAAAAACACGTTTTTGGCGTGGCTCCGCCCATAATGGGCGCAGCATGCCCATCTCAGGAAAAACACAACTAGATCTATGATACAAACCTCCCACCCAAATTTTATCAGGTACGATCAAAATCCCACGAAGCTATGCTCGAGGAGAGGACAGACAGAACAGACACACACCACAAACGACATAGTGGTCACTTACTGACTCGTTGAACCCAATATATTTTAATATGCTTCATCCAATAATTGTTTTTACCGTGGTTTGTTTGTTTTATGAGCCCCCATTTGGCTGAGGGCCGAAATGGGGGGTTATGGATTGGTTTTGATTGTCGTATCTGTGTGGCATGTGTGTGTGCGTCCGCAACCCATATTTGGAAATGATGGACCAATTCTTACTGTACTTGGCACAAAGACAACGAAGATGCGTGCACAGAATACATCAATTTTGTTTCATGATGTGATCAATGAATGGCCGACTGTGCGGCCATTTAGTCTTAACCCCCCCCCCCCCGGTGTGACACATGTCCTCATACCCATTTTCTCAGACATGGGATTTGCTGATGTTGTTCAACTTGGCACACACACAAAGAATGACGACTACATATGCCACCATTTAGTCTCGAGATGAGCATCCAATATGGCGCACCTGCATGCCATTTTGTTTCTTTAAATGTGTCCCCAACCTTTCTCAGACATGCATTGCTGATGTTTGTTCAAACTTGGCAACAACCAAAGAATGTACGACTTTACATATGCACACTCATTATGTTTCGAGATTTGAGATCCATATATGGCCGACTAGCAGCCATTTGTTTCTTAATGGTCTCCCAACATTGTCACACATGATGGTCGGTTTTGTGAAACTTGCGCACAGCACAGCATCATTGATTGACATAGACGTGCGCTCACTTTATCTTTGTGGTTCGGATCAATGTTGGCCGATGGTTAGACTGGTGGCCATTTATGTTTGTACGTAAATAAATTGTGGGTATACCCTTTAACTCCTACTTGCCAGCACAGTTCCGAAAACAATGGGTGCCGATGACATTATATTGTTTTTAAACTTGTTTAATTCATTTCATGTCATTTTGTGACCTTAAAAACATTTGTTCTAATCTGTTCATTGTATCTACCCTGTGTTAGTAGATGGTCTGCGACCCATGCTGTGTTAATCACTATTTAATAAGTTAGATGCTGTGTTAGTAGAGTCTCACTCTGTGCTTTGTAACCTCATTATAGTTAGATGCCAGTGTTGGTAGTGCCTCACTCCTGTTTTAACCTATTAATAAGGTTAGATCAGTGTTCGTAGCAATGTTGCACACCAGCTGTTTTAACCTATATAATAATTAGATGCTGTGTTTCAGTAGATGTTCTCACGAGGCTTGTTTTAACTATTACTAAGTTAGAGCTGTTTGAGTAGATGTTGCTTCAGTAGCGTGTTTTAACCTATTAACTAAGTTAGATGCTGTGTTGACGTAGATGTCTCAACTCGCTGGTGTGAACCTGATTAATAAGTTAGATGCCTTGTTAGTAGATGTCTACTAGCTGTTTTAACCTATTAATAGAGTTTAAGCTATGGCTGTGTTAGTAGATGTTCTGAACCAGCTGTTTTTCAATATATTGATAAGTTATGATGCTGTGGTAGTGGATGTTTCCCAGCTCTTTAACTACTGATATGTTTTTGTGCTGTGTTGGTCTCCTTGATGTCTGTCCAGCCTGCTAATCCATTGGATAAGTGATATGCTGTGCGATGTGTCTTGTCTCACCACCTGTTTTATCTATTGATAAATAACGTGCTGTGTGGTCGATGTACTCGAGCAACAAGAAACTGTTTTAAATCATTAATAATTAGTGCTGTTTAGGGAGATGTATTCAACCCAGCTGTTTTAACCGACTGATAAGTGATGCTGTAGTGAATGTTTTCACCTAGCTGTTTTAATATATTGATAAGTTAGATGCTGTGTTAGTGGATGTTTCCACCAGCTAGCATTTAACCTTACTGATATGTTTTGTTGCTTCTGTGTTGGTCGATGTCTGTCCAGCTGCATTAATCCATGGTAAGTTATTATTATGCTACTGTTGCGAGTGTCTGTCTCACCACCTGTTTAATATCTATTGCATAATAACGTGCTGGTTGGCTCGATGGCTGATCAGCGTGGTTTAATCCATTAATAAGTTAGATGCTGTGTCTAATAATGTTTCACCAGCTGTCTTTAACCTACTGATAGTTATGTGCTGTGTTAGTAGGGGTCTCACCACGCTGCTTTTAACTATTGATGTTATATGCCTCTGCTTGATCGGAGTGGTATGTCTGACCAGGTGTTTAAATATTGATGTTATATTGGCTGTTATCTAGATGTCTGATCCAGCTGTTTTAAACCTATTGATAAGTTTAGATTCTGTTTATTCGATGTGTTCTGACCAGTTGTTTTAATCCATTGTTCGGGTTATGTGCTGATGTGGGTAGATGTCTACCGGATGGTTTAATCCATTGGTTAGTGTTATGTGCTGTGTTGGTAGATGTCTGACCAGATGTTTTAATTACCATTGTTAGGTTAGTTTGCTGGTGTTGTTAGATGTCTAAACAGTTTTTTCAGATCCACTTGATTAAGTTATTTTTGTGTGACTCGATGTTTGACCCAGCTGTTTTAATCTATTAATAAATTAGTATGCTGTGTAGTGGATGTGTTTCACCATAAGCTGTTTTTACGACTCATAAGTTATGTGCTGTGTTTCGTCGATGTCTGACCAGTCTGCTTTAATCTATTGAAGTTTAGTATGCCGTGTGATGGATTCTGACCAGGTGCTTTAATCTATTGATAAATTAATGTGCTGTGTTATTTGATGTCTGGTAAACCAGATGTTTTTAAGTCCGATGTTAGGTATGGCTGAGTTTGGTAGAGTCTGATCCAAGCTGTTTAATCTATTGATAAGTTATACGCTGTGTGAGTGATGTTATGACGCTTTTTAATCTATTGATAGATTATGTGCTGGGTTAATTCGTTAGATTATTGACCGACTTTTTTAATTATTGATAAGTTATATGCTGTTTGTTACTAGATGGGGTTGGTGGACCCAGCCTTGTTTTTAATCATATTTGATAAGTTATTTGCTGTTGACTCGATGTACCGTACAGCCTGTTTAATTATGAAAAATAATTGTTGCTGTTTTTGGTCACATGCTGTACCCAGCTGTTTAATCCATTAATAAGTTAGATGCTGTTGTTAGAAGAATTTTCCACCCCCAGCCGTTTAACCCTTACCTAATAAGGTTATGGCCTGTTGTCCAGTAGAGTGTCTGACCCAGCTGCCTTTAATCTATTGATAAGTTATATGCCTCTGTGAATATGGATGTCCCTGAGACCCATGTATTTTTTAATATATTGATTTAGATAATGTGTGTGTTCATCGGTTTATGACACGCCTTTAATCCCTATTGATAAAAATGTTACATATGCCCACGTGTGAGGAAAATCGCCTACGGCGTGCAACACCGCAGTCGCCTCGTGAGTTTTGAATCCTAACTTATAAAAGATTAATGAATTCTGTCTTACTAGACGCGTAAATATTCCCCCCCTGCCCAACCCACATCGCGCGCCTATATTTATTAATTCATTGTGTTAGGAATTGCTGTGTATTATTGGTTATATGAGAATATGATTTGTACAACCAACCCGATCCTGTTTATGGTGTGACACAAACTAATTAGTAAAGATTTCGTATTACCTCTCAATGTGCCCTGAACAGAATAGTGTATTATCTCCTAGTGCTTAAATTAAAGTGTGCCGGTTGGTAGATGTCTGACCCAGTAAAGTAAGTATACTCTAATCCTATTTTTCGTCAGTAATCAATGATGCCTCTTTTTGTGCGTCAATTAAGTAAATGGTGCCGAGAACCAACTATATATATAAGATTTTATAATGTCATACCATATATTCCATAGGTATAAAAATACCAATAGATACAAATGTTGAGACCAATGATGTTTTAATCCCATAGTGATATTTGTTCTGATGTTCCTGCTTGTTTGTAGATGAGATGATGTCTGACCAATGCTGGGTGTTAAATCTATTGTGACTATGTATTACATACCCTCCATCCGCACCACTCGACGTAAGGATCCGGTCAGGTATATGCCATAAACCTGTTCTCCCATCAACGACACCTTTCTGATATGTGCAGTGTTTGAGGTATGATTTTACGAAAGTGATATCAGCTTGACATACGCGGAAAGCTCCCTTCACTATCGGATTCGACGACAGAAACACTTGTGAGAGCATAGGCCGATGGTCCGAGAGGCTGGTGCGACTGGGGATGGATTAGGTATTAAGTACACAAAAGGATCATGCGCTGATATTGTTTGCGAGATTCTTGAAGATCCCTCTCCATCAAAATTGCCAAAAATATAGTTAAAATAGAAAGAAAATAAATTGTTTAGTTTTTGCATTTCTACATGTTTTATAAGTGATTTCCAACCCCCTCCCCCCCAATAGAAAAAACATAATCCAGTCAGAATACTGTAAGAAAAAATAGATATTAGCCAACTCATCGTTTCAATCCATTATGCAGCTACACCTCATACCGAAGTCATTCTATGTGTTGTCTAGTCAACCCATGATCCGATGCTTCTTCTTAATTGCAGTTGTCTGCCAGAGCACCGTCTCTCTCGAGCCACGACCATCCTGCTCTGCCCAAAGTGACATCAAACATGTCTAGCGAGAGTGGTGGCACTCCGAGACAAAGTTAAGTGCAGTGTAAACATCGTTCTCTTATTACCCTCTGAGTGGTTGAGACGGGTCAGGAATTTAGACATGAAATACTAGACTATCAAGTGTCCAACATCGCGGTAGTGAAAATCCCTCACCTACGTGAGAGTTGCCGGCGGAAAGAATCGAATAGCCATGTGACCCAAGACTGTCCAATCCGAACCCTTCATAGTTGAGAACTCCCCCTCTCGTGGGATCTGGTCAATGTTGACCAGCTGATTTAAATACCTTCACAGTGACACACATGTTCACACTCACCGGGCAGCTCAACTGAAAGACCAAGAAGAATAGTAGGAGACGCATGAGAAGGTAAAAGAAGGCAAAAAGCTTCAGGAGGCCATCGGCAAGCTTTATCGAAGTGGACAGGAGAAAAAACCACATGATAGGCAACGACTTGCGCCTGTGTTCAGTTTTTCTTGCAAGAGCGCTCGCGCGCGACTCCACAACCCCTCAAACCCATGCTGATGGCAGCCCATGCCGGTGCCGCACTAGAGTATGGTCAGCCCTTAATCAGACAAGAGCTATACCAGAGACCACTCCGCACCACATTGGGGTGTTGACAGTCGAGTTGAGTTCAGGTCCTTCATTGTCCGGTGTGTGGTGTCAGAAGTGTCCTTGCCGCGAATGTCTCTTATAGTCCCTAGAGATAGGAGGATGATTACCTGTGTGTCTTGTGATGCGATCTGAGCTCAGTCATACATTTTGAATGCGGAACAAGAATTCAGTGATGCCTTTGCAGCGCTCTCTGAGGTGTTAACAGCATGATTATTCAAAGAAACAATGTAGCGTGCTTTTGGTTGGATGAGATCATGGCGCGCGTGGTTACAACTACTATTGGTTCTGGTCTGGTCTCTGACAATTTGGTTATAGATCATGCGAGCACATAGGAGTTGCTGTGTAGTCTGTTGGGTGTCCGATATGTATGGCTGAATCTTTTCAATGATTAACTCTAGAACCCTCGCGCAGTAGACTAGTCCAGCGGGTCAACGAGTGTATATATGAGACAAGAAGAAATATACTCGAGTAAACCCTCACCCTTATTGCGTGTGGTTGTGTACAATCTCGGTCCTTCTGTATTAGTCTGGTACTGTGATTGTGAGTGATGCTCCAGAGTCTTAGAGAGACAAACCAGGTTTTTCATACAAAACCAGATAGACAAAATGTGTTAAAAAACGACAGGATATCCATTGCAGAGTATCTAATGACTCATGACACTTTTAGTCCGATGAAGTTCTTCTTGTGTAAAATGTAATTGTTCCTGAGAACAAAGCCTAAATACACACCTAATTGATGAATTAAAAACGCGTATGCTTTTCCTAACATTTTTAGTGTAGTGATTTAGACCAATGTGCCAAGACCCTTGATCAGTGCCCAGGCAAGATAAGTCACGAATCTTCTAGCTACAATTGGCTAATGCCGTTAAAAGTTAAATATCAGATCGTGCGTTAAAGAGTGCGAGAGCGTGAGTAACTGCAATAACCAGTACCGTGGTTTATTCCTGAGCATGTAGTGTTATAAGGTTTCCTGTGTAAAATGCTGTATCGTCCTATGGGCCTCTGCGTACAGACACGAATGGGTAGAAAATACACAGAAACATGCATTTAACTTCCTTAATGTAACTAACCATAATCGCCCACAGTAGATGTCATCTAGGCGACTCAATGTATGATATTGTAGAGCGTGAAAGATATAACAAATAAGATACCGTTTTCAGTGCACAGCTCACTCTGACATAATAACGAATAATATACCAAAACAGTCAAGTGTGTATTCGTCTATAGTATGAAGTTATGAGCCCAGTCCTGCCGCGTGTCCCGAGTGCCTCGGATCTTGAGTGGGCTATCTGCTGTCCTGGTGAGAGTAGTCCCGATCCAGAACTGCCAGTGGTTTCTCCCAGAGTGCTTGAGTTCCTCCCGAAATTAGCCCCGGAAGAATTCTCTGGAGGGGCTTCTCCGGTGCCGTGCTCGGTGAGCGAGAGTAACAATCTGAAGTGTACATGGCGTTTGAATCGTGTGCGCAAGGATGAGTTCTGTAACCGTCGCCCAGCCTAGGCGGGGATGTTTGGCAAGCTCAAGGATGGCGTGATGATGGGTTATGGGTGGTCCTCAGCTGACGGAGTTTGGTTGGAACAGGGCTGAGTGCCGGGATTCGGCCGGTTTCTTGGGTCTGTGGCTGCTTTTGCGGAGGATCCTGAAGAGTGGTGTTGGAGTGCCTTCAGACCATTCATGCCTGCATGTTGCCGGTGGATGTCTTGGAACTCTCCGGAAGGGTGAAAAGAATTTTGCTCTCAATATACACTTGGAGATACCATTGACCAGTTACATGGCCAGTTTTTAAAAAAATTGGGGGGCGCAAAGGGGAAAGCCTTTTTTGTATTAAGACTGGTCTGGTGGGGTTCAGGAGTTGAAGGCACAAAAACTGTACATGGCTACTGAGTGTGGACAAGGAGGCTATGTGCAAGGAATCTGTGAGGGGGTCGAAGCATCACATATGGTCAAAAGTGATTCTCGTCTTCCTTACAGGGAAATTCACGCCATTGCGTTCTCCAAGCCCGTCCCTCGGTATACTGCAGTTAAAGCAGAGCCCTGGTGGTGGGCTCTTGACAGCAGGAGTCTGAAGTGAAGACCAGTAGGCTGCCGTCACTTTGAGCAAATGTACCAGGTGCTGATCCAACCAGCTGTTGAGTTGGATGTCAGGGCGTCTTAGTATCGCTATTCTGAACCTCCAATCAACTGGGATCACCTTCGTTTTGTGGAAAAACAGGCTGCGTGAACTGGTTGAATGGGGGTTAAAGCTTCTGGATCGTGGTGGCATCTATGCGCTGAAACTTCTCAGGCTTGGTGGAAAATGCTGTATTCATGTTCATATCATGCAGTTCTGTTTGCTATGCCTGGGTCACAGCACCACCCAACTGACTAGAAGAGGGACCTTGTTGTCCCTCTCTTGGAAAGCGGAAGGGGTGTCGCCAGGACTGCCCAACAACTCCGAGGAGTGACGCTGCTCTCAGTGCCGGAACAAAGTCGTTTGCTTGCGATAATTCTTGATTAGGTTTGCCACCATCTGCTTGAGACCAGTGCCTAAACAGTCAGGCTTTACACCAATAGGAGAATGTCAACGATTGACTTGTGATTATCCTTACCTTTGGTGGTCCTCGCCCGAAAAGCAGCGAGGTTTTAGGCAAGCGCTTCTGCTTTTGCAGCCTATGTTCATACTCTGCAAAGCGTCGATTCAGTGCCATTCGGCGTACCCTCTGGAAGATTCTGTGTCTTCGTGAGTGCCACCAAAACTGATCAATTCTGATGTCTGAAACAACTATACTTGCTGGGCACTGAGAGTGCTGTGCAGATGTGGCGTGGTGATATCATCTCCGACTTATTTTCCAAGTATTACTGCGGAGTTGTCAGAGGTGTATAACATGGCCCCCACACTTCAAAGCACTTGTATTGACTGCATTCTGGGAGGATGTCGGAGAGATCAAGCTGTGCGTCCGTCATTGTGGGGAATGTCAAGATCTCTGACCTTGATATTTCGCAGATTTGATGCAGTCATCTTTGCAGTGACTCTGGATATCCTTTTGGGCCCCTCCAGGTCTGGAATGAGGAGTCAGGGCACTGCGGATTAGCCGCGTTCCTGGGGTCAAAACTAAGATCCCAGCAATTTCAAAGGCGATCTTGGATGCCTGTCATCTGTGGTCATGTACCTGTTTGCTGATGAGAATATTGAGGTCACGGAGAGATTCACTTCATCTTGCAGTGATGTTATGTCTCTGCTGGCTGTGAGCAGAGGTTCAATAGACATCGTGCGTTCGGGTTCTGTTGGAGTCATGGGACTCACTGGCATCATGGGCTGTGCATAGTCTGCTACCTGGTGCAGGCAGGCGAAAGTCCGATCTTCAGGTCCTTGGTGCCTTCCAGGCTATGCCTCTATGGATGTGAGACTTTGGACTCTGACGAGGGATACTCGATGAGAGCGGAGACTTAATTCCTTGGTACCAATGTTCTGTATCTTCGGAGAATCCTTGGCCTCTCGCTGGTTGAGAACTTTGTATCCACGAGAGGTTGCTGAGCGCGAGACTCACATGAGATTTGTTGCATGCGCATAGTCCGTGAGCTCAGCTGTGGCTGTGGGACATGTGGCTCTTTATTCCTGAAATGCTGATCCTGCCTCACCAGAATTTCTCAGCCGAGGAGCCTCATGAAGTGGAGGAGGCTAATGGGCCGACCAACGTTGTCTCTTGGTTGAGGGCAGGTTGATCGGCATTTAAGGAGTTGAGGGACCTGTGCCAGCATTGCCTGGGATGGCCAGACGGAGACCCCTGGAGTACAGGCGGAAATGACACAGCGAACGCCGCTGCTCCCATACCCCCATGACCTGCACCTGACCTTCTTGCACGAACACCTTACACCACAGCCAAACTCATTGCTTTGGCACCCACACTTCCACTTTTTACTGCCATGCTTTGGAGGCCATCGGCTAAGTGCTTAGTAGGCAGCGCTGCCTCCGAGTGCGGCAACAAAGCCCCCAAGTCTTAATGTTCTCATTTTAAAATTATTTTTTTTTTTTTTTTGCCCGAAACACACTTCTCTCCTACCTTCATGTCACAAATTCCAGAGTGCTTGTCTTTGTTTTAGATAATGACTGTGAATCACTCAGTAGTTGGGAGTGTTGGGAGTCCACAGGCAGTGTGTAGTGTGCGATTTGTCTGCTGCTGCCATGTAGTTTGAATGCCTGGTGACCTTCAGTATAGGAATTCCAGGCTTCCCATATTGACGTCTTCATCTATTTATAGAATGCTGAGGTTGCTGTCACACCCTGTGAAACTGTCCTGTGGAATCAATTGCGGAAATATGTCGGTACACGGACTTGTCTTTTGCCCAGAGCTGCAGATGGCATTGATATGTCGGTAGATGAAGTTCTGCCAGCTGCCAAAAGCAACCCAGATGTGTCTGCAAGTGGATATTTGGCGACAAATGACATGTTATTTGCTGATAGGGATTACGACTAACGGTCAGTGTCCAGCAGTGTGGGCGCACCAAGCAGAGGTTAAGAACCACTCTCTATGGGCATCTTGCAATGAAAAGTTTCCTCTTTTCTTTTCCGCTTCCTCGCGAGCGGGTCACCACGTAGCTCATGCATGGCCACTGCCTCTGCTGACAACTGTGCTGCCAGCATGTGTGATGAAAGATCTGCCGTGTGCCTTTTCTGGCGCTTCCTTCCGGGTGCGTTAGACCACAGCCTTTGCTTGCCAGAGGAATGCAAGATGCCTCTTGCTTATTGGTGGTGTCAGGCAGAAAAAATCTTCCCAGTTCCTGGAACCTTATTTCCGATTGGCCCTGGCCAGAGATGCTTTTGCGTTCTTTCTGATCCCGCCGTTTTTGCCACGTCTTTCTCCCTGGTTGACTCGTCTTGGATGTGTGACTGTGCGTATTACATCCGACTGTAGTACCCTGGCCCAGTGGTTGTCTGTGGTTTTATTAGTATAAACCAGAAAGGAATGGATTCCAAGGAAATTATTTTGTTTGTCCAACATGTCGTTCCGTGTCCCAAGTCCACTCGAGATTCAACTCTTGCAGATTGTCTACTAAAGACTGCATGCATGAATAACTTCGTTGTGTAGTAGACTCAGTGTGGAGATATTTAATTAAATTACCCACTGTGCCAAACATTCCACATACAAACGATCCGTGCCTCCCTTCCCCCACCCCTCCCCACTCTTCCCTCCCTCCTCCGCCCTCTTCTCTCGTCGCTCTTTCTCCTCCAGCTTCTCACTCTCCTTCCTCTCTCTCTCCCCCCACCCTTCTCTCTCTCCCCCTTGTTTTTCTCCCCCTTCTTAGTATTGCCATCAGCAAAGCAATGGGTGGTATTTGCTT
>JAXMNL010000605.1:13959-30102 GCA_035128595.1 Eptatretus atami
CGAAAAGGGCGTTCCCTCACGCTCTCCCTCCACTCCGCCCCGTGCGGGGGCCGGGGGAGTCAGTTTTTGGCTCTGGGCCAGGGAATTATTCCCCAAAATGAGACCCCTCCTTTACATGACCTCTGACCTTTGACCTGCATCGCCCCTCCTCCACTCCAAATATACTTGTTGAGAAGTCAATGTCTTCTCATGCTGTTCTCAGAGAGCGCATCAACACGGCGAGGATGGCCATTTCACTCAAGCAGATTGGCAAGGGGACTGGCAAGCAGTCATTCTCTCTTCAGGACTGGTTTCCCATATATACTGCCTCTGATGTATCTCAGGCCTGGTGGAATATTTCCACAGGGAGAAACCTGCTCTCTCTCTCTCTCGCTCATGCACAGACAGAACTCATCCCATCTCATCTTTCAATGTATCCTCCCCTATTCCCACCCATGGTACACTGAATCCTGTGGTGAGGCAGTTTTGCTCTGAAAATATCTTGCTTCTCTTCCTGGGAGGGGCAAATGCCGACCCAAAGGTAACCTCAGATTATTCCATTCAAACCCACCCAAGTGTGTGTCCACTCTCAGGAGATCCAGAAAAACAAGATCTTCTCCAATGAACTTGCAAACTTGCTCCCTCTCTGGAAAAACCTGAATTGGCATCTTGTTCAAGTCTGTCTCTGTTGTATGCTGTCTTTTCAATCCCTTACCTCTCAGATAAGGAGCACCACATCCAACTCTAGTTATTCCTTCGTGGTTAACTCAAGTATTCCTCAGTGTTAACTCCAGTTATTTCTCAGGACGTGTATTAGATAAGGGTATAGTATTAAAATGTACCGTGAGAAGGCCGAATATGTGGGATTTGCAAATTGCTCCAAAATTAGGCATAACTGGGTTTAAGGGCTGATAAAAAGATGAATGTTGGCCAATTAAACTTTGACTGATAATCAACTTGAAAAAAGTAAAATATTTTTAGGCATTATAGCACAATGTGTAGTTATTACCCTTGAAGGGAAAATGTATTCAAATACAACATGTAATCTGACATCGATGTTTACTCAAACATGCTATCTTATTTAGCTCAGGGAGTTCTCATATATAAACATATATTGGCGTCTGAAAGTCTGGCTGGAGGAATCCAGTCTGGCTTCCAATGGAATGTGTGTCTATGTGATATCCAATGTCTTTTTGCACTCTTATCAACTTCAGATCGTAAATTGTTCCCCAAAGCCCTTTGAATTCTAAGCTGGACCGCGTTGCCAATTTAAAGCGATGAGTGATCTTCTTCTCTGAACACCAAAACTTCAGCCTTAGGAAGCCATTTTGTCCTTGAGATGACCAGATAGTTTTTCGTCATCGTACCCCCCCCCCCCACCCACCCCTTTATTCCCTGCATATTATAAAAAATAACTCAAAAGGTCCATGTACAGCAGAATAGAGGATATACGTGTGTTGCTTGCTTGTTTGTTATTGAATCTCCTCTGGTTTCTCCACATGCCATATTATTAAATGTTTCAAATGTCACGAGAGGAATAGTATTTCTCGGGAACATGCCAAATCTTGTGTCCCCACCCTCACTCTCAGTTCCATCCACCCTGTTGTAACTCAATGCTCCCGGGACTTTTGTGCTGTTTTTTGAACCTCAGAAGGTGGAGAAGGTAACCCTCGAAACCTTTGACTACGCAAATGAACAGAAACCGGGTCATAACGGCCAGCTCTCTGAGGCAAAATGAACCGTCCTTACGGCACTGGTCTTTTTCCCCGCTATCCACTTTGCCACTGCAAGGCCGAGCGAGCGCCTTCCAAAAGAAAACTTAGGACCAATGTCACAGGGGATAAAACTGTAAATTGAATTTGGGTCAAAGGGGTTGAGAATTCCAGACGCAGACGTTATGGGAGGGTGACGGTGCGTTATAAATATGATTAACGACAAGATCTTGATATGACAATTAATTACCGATACCCATATCTAAAATTATCCTGAGAAATAGCTGGAGTTACACTGAGGAAAAACTTGAGTTACACGAAGGAATAACTAGGAGTTACACGAAGGATCTATGAACCCTTAGGAGTCATTCCCACAACAATATTAAATCCTTCCCGTTCTCAAGGACCTCATCTCCGTGATCAATCTGATCAGGCCAGGAAAAGAGGGGCAGGGTGATCACAAGGGCATGAATCTTCGAGTAGGGGGTAGAGTGGGATTATATATATAATATATATATAATATATATATATATATATATAATACATACATCATATATATATACATATAATTATTTTAATTAAATTAGTATAACCCCAGTATATATATATATATATATATATAATATATATATGGAGAGAGAGAGAAGAGAGAGAGAGATCTGAGAGAGAGAGAGAGGGAAGAGAAGAGACGGGAGGAGAGAGATGAGAGAGCAGCAAAACCAAAATGTTTGATAACCTCTGATGAAAATTATTGTCACGTCCAGGGTCCGAGTTAAAAATCCTACCTGGACGCGAAGGCAAAGCTTCTCCCTTGAAGGGCTATAACCAAGGACTCGGGGAGTAATGGCACGCGCGTTAACGAGTAAATGGCGGAGAGGTGATCCACCCAGGAGGAGCACCAGGAGGAAACAGAGCACAGGGCGCTGTTCCAGAGACAGCTCAAGGGGAGGTTATCCGGGAACCCATAGCCAATTACATGAATAGTTTCTTCCAAAATAACCACATTTAATGACAAATATTCCAAAGACAATAATTGTTAAAGAAAGAAATAGCCAATAACAAATAAATAAATCCATGGTCGAGGCTTCGCACAACAGACGCAAACACAGACAAAGGATGAGAAATGGAAAAAGAACCCCCCCCCTTTCCCAAGTATACGGTACTCACGCCCGGCCCATAGGGGTCCTCGTCGAACTCGGAATGGGAACACTTCCACCAGCACGTGAACACGCAGGCAAAATGACGCTGTCACTTGTCACAGAGTACACGCATGTTACAGTGGCGCTTCTCTCGCAGCTTTCCAGATGAAGGCCCCAAATTCCCGCCTTCCTCTTCTTAAAAAGGTGCCACCTGCCTCGTGCGGTCCTCACACCCGACCTCATGTGTGTGTTCTGACGGGAGCCTTCACACTGCAACACGTCAAAAGCCCCTGTCTTCTTGTCCTGCGCCCTCGATTCCACTCCCTTCTCTCGTCCACTCCCAGCACGAACCTCCTCTGTTTTCCCTGCCTATTTTTCCTTCCTCTCTCTGTCCCCTTCCCCTCTGGGTTGGTCGGCTCGCCCCAAACCCGGGGAAGGTGGAGCTTCTCCTTGTTGTCGTAAAATTTCAGGACGTGTTTCCAGCTTTACGGCCTTTTTTGAAGATAAAAAAACAAGGGAAAAATCACAGAGAGAGCAATCACGTACTTGGGGGACTTATTTTTACTCCCTAAGCAATTAACACCGCACCACCCCTCATGGGTGACACGTAACACTTAAGGCTCACAGATTCCCTTTAGTTACATCGAGATGCTTCTACCCGTCCACGGACCATGCCACACTATTTACAATGTAATTTCCCTAATAAATCCTTTACAACTACCCCTCCATAATCATAACAAGAGAAATGAATGGTTCAAAAAACTCCCAAAGTTGCAAAAGTGTATCCAGTTTTGACATCAACCATGTCAGATATTGCAGGAGAAAGATTCATACAGGTCATTGTTTGTTTAAAAATATGTGGAGTGGAGAATAATAATAAAATATGTAGTTATTGCATTATTACAATTTTTTCCCCACGAGTGGTACAATATTACATCCGTAAAGGTTTGTAACAAATCTGGCATTGTTCCGACACGTGGGGAGCCGGACGATACCTCCCTCCGTCAGTCAATGACGTCAGCAATAAAGGATGATGTAAAAACATTGCCGTTGGCAATGAAAACAAATTTGCAATCACAAAACTTTTTTCTTCTTTGATCGAGCACAAACAGCCCCCCTAACAAAACGGGACGCCAACGTGTCAGACGGAATGGAAAACCCCGTCATTCTTGTTACAAAAACAGCTAAAATTGATGTAAAGCGCCGAAATTGACACAAACACAGTAATTACGGTCGCAATAGCAGATATAAGGAATCCAACATGTTTATTCTACACACAAGAACGTATTCGTGACGGAAACAAGGAACGGACAATCCCAAAATAATTTGTTGGGAACGGAAGCAAGATTGGTTATTCCGTCGCGAAACGTCCCGAGAGCGAAACAAAGCGGTTTCATTCCGGTTACTGTAGTGCGAAACAAGATGACGGATGCAGTAGAAACGACCTGTTTACGGTATGTAAATTTTAGTGCATTGTGCCTCGAACATAAAATGTAATATAGATAATATATAGTGGGTTAGTTACCTGATGTAGTTTTTAACAATTTATTAAACTAATTTTGTTTTGTGAATGATAATGTTTGGGTTGCCTGTATTTTGAGCCCCCGAGTGAAGGATTCGCTAGTTTGTGTTATGCCAGTTTCAACATAGGATCGTGTTATGGGATCTTTTTTACAGTTTTTACTTCATATTACTTTTGTTATTTTTTGGAATTTGCAATTATTATTTACTATTCAAATTTACCTCTTGCAAATATAAAGATTCAATCGCACTGATCCTGCAGCCACGGGGGCCCACGGAATTACACGAAATGTCAGCCACCACATTAAGTCAAGAGGGCGCATTTATCGCTGCTTGAATAATATCCCGTACCACAAACGGGTTTTCATTAAACAGACATGATATATTCAAGGCAGACAACGTTAAAGTAACTTACCATAACTTCAAGACTTTTCAAGCGCCATGTTTTCCACGTTATGTTAAACCGGAAATGAATCGCTTTCGCTTCGTCTCCGCCGTTTCGCGACGGAAAGAACCGATGTTGCTTCCATTTCCCCACCGTTCTATTTCGGGAATTGACCGTTCTTGTTTCCGTCACGACCGTCTTGTGTGTAGAAAAATAAAAAACGTGTTGCGTTTCATTATATCTGCTATTGCGACCGTAATTACTGTGTTGTTTCAATTTCGGCCGCTTTTTCATCAATTTAGACTGTTTTGTAACAAAGAATGACGTTTTTTTCATTCCGTCTGACAACGTTGGCTCCGTTTGTTAGGGGCCTGACAAAGTCTCGGATTAAAAATTGCAAGCCTCACCTTCTTTATAACATTCCGCTTAAACCTATCCTCTTGCTTTACAGTGCAGTCCTTGTCTGCCTCGATATTAGGGAAAAAACTCTGCCTTGGGAAAGTCCACATTAGTCGTGGAAACCGGAAAGAAGTATATGGGAAACTCCCCGAAGCTGCCGTGCTTGGCAGTTTAACATTCACTGGCGGACACTTGGGTGATATACCTCTCGGCCACCACCTGGACAGCAAAAGTACAATCCCCACGTGACATTTCAAGAGAGCAATCTAATTGGGTCGCCGAAATAGGTGACCCTTATTGGTCAGTTAGTTCTGGCTGTTTGTTTGGATGCTTGTTCGTTTAATCAGCATAATTGGTAGTAAACGTGGCGGATTTTTGACCAAACTCAGGTGGTAGGTACATTCTTTAACCTAGTGCTTGGAAATGTGATGGCGTGCTAGTGATGGTGTGTTCCCTAGAAACAACCGAAAAACCTTCAAATCGGTACCGTTCACGCGGAAATTCAATTCCGAACAAGCATTATCCACATTCGGGTTATGAATTTGGCACGAATGATCTACAGTGTGATGCTTTATTCAAATATATTCTGGTTGTTTTGTGATTATATGGAATACTTTACCCCGCAAGCGGCCCACTAAAATTAGGGTAGCGCAGAAAAATTGGCGAAAAATTGAAGGCCTCCCTAGCGACCAGGTGAGTAGCATCGATACGAATGAAACTTTGCAGTTCATGGTACTCAATGGTACTTACAACTTTGCTCAAGGACATATTGACCGATTTCGCTTAGGTCAGGGGTCAAAGTCAATTAAGTGCAAAAACGATAATGTGCGAGAGCTGGAGGTGCCTTTCGCGCCAAATGCTACCTCTCGACCACGGTTATGGTCGGTATGGTCATGAAAATTCACCACAATCGTCTGGATACATCGTGCACAAACGATCAGCCGGATTTCGATTTAGATCTTTGTGCCCACAGCACCGCCCTCAAACTTTGGGGATTTTCCGATTTCAAACCGCATTTTCCGAACTTTTCATTCAAAGATGGATACGAGTTAAAGTTATCCAAGAAGAAAAAAATTTGGAAACTGGGAATGAGATTTTTTTTTTTGAATTGCATATCTTAAGGTGAATCCCCTATCCGCCTATATGACATCCATTTGCTCTATATCTTATAGTTTCCATGCTCGGGACCCATCGCTGCTCCTGCTTGTATATAGATGTGCTTGTTCGTAATCTGTGTGCAAAACATTCCTGTCCACCCATTCGTTGACAGCTGGCCTGAACCGCGCACGATATACATCGAAAACAAAATGTGCTGCCACCGCCAAAGAATTGTGTTGATTGGTGCTGACTTTGAGGCGAAGCCAAGACATCTTCGGATCTGTCATTTTAAACAATCCGACATGTCCCATCCCCACCACATAAGTTTTCCCTTCAGATAATAAACGACAAGCTGCTTAGTGGAAAGTGTTAGAGGTTCCAGGCGTGCGAGCCACGTAACTCGGAATCGCGGCACCGTCGTCCCACCGACGACAAATTCAGTCGTGACCCTCTCGGAACAACGCCGGGAAGCTAGTCACGGGTGAGGGTTTTACCTCACCACGATCGGCCAATTGCTAACCAACGCAGGATAGGGGTTGCCTCGCTCAAATTTGATCTACCTAAGTACCTGCGCGAATGGTCGAGCCGGCGATCGGTACCACGCCACAGGCCGACTCCCGACACGAACCGCTTCAAGGGTCCCCGTCCGTTGCTAAACAGTGATAACCGAACGTGTTACGTCGGCCTGCGGTTCCGATTAATATACCCAGGATAGTTGCACCCACTACGAACCCCTATACGTTGAAGCAGGGATGGAAGAGTCAAATAGAGAAAAGACGAAGCGAAAAACGGGCACAGTTCAACAAGCAAGTTTTATTCCGGCGGCACCGGAAGCTGTATATACAGCATACAAAAATCGAATGCACATAAAAGCAAAAGAAGGGTTAAACCGAATACGCGCACACACGGCAACACTAAACATTCTACTTGACGGACGCGCGCCAACACACATTTACACAATAAGCAAAGGAAAGAAAAGTTGAAAGTGCTGACTTTCCCTTTTGGGCTGGTGAGTCCCTCTCGCGCACGACCGTCAGCGTGGTCGCCCCTGGCCCCGACCTCTCTCGCGGCCGGACGAACCCTCTCCGGATCTCCCCGTCCGGACAGCGCAGGTCCACCTCACAACGGGCGCTGCCGCGTCTCCCGTCCGTGCCTTCAATGACAGGCCGCTCCTCAAGCCGGCGGGCCATGGACTTTTTCCCTCGAAACAGACTCTCGTACCAAACCGACAAACCTCACCAACTTGAAAGACCAAGCGAAGACCAACCCACTCCAACTCTCGACGCAACTGAAGACCCACCGAAGAAGAACTGAAGACCCGTCCTGTCCGCCTTGCTGTAGCAGGCGGGCCCCGAGCCCTTCGCTCCGCCGCCGTTTTCGGCTCCACCTTCCTTCGAGAAACGGTTCCCAGAAAAGGGCGTTCCCTCACGCCTCTCCCTCCACGCCCGCCCCGTGCGGGGGCCGGGGAGTAGTTATTTGGCTCTGGGCCAGGGGAATTATCCCCAAAATGAGGACCCTTCCTTTACATGGACCCTCATGACCTTTGACCTGCATCCCCTTCCTCATCCAAAGCCGGGGAAGATGCAGGCGGGAGAATGCAACGGGGAGAATTAGGCGGAAAGGCCGCGGCAGGCTCCGCTGTTCCCTTCCTTTGGCGCCTTTTGTTTGCCGTTCGGCAGCGGACGTAGTGGCGAAGATGTGGGAGCGTTAGATGGTGGCGGTGGCGTGGTTGTAGTTGGTGGTGCGCTGTAGCTGGGATGGCGTGGTTGTTGAGATGCTGTTTTGTTTTGAAATAAAAAGATAGAGAAAGAAAAACGACTAAACTCAAAAGCGTCCGCAGCCCGGATGGATCCACATAAATTTCCCTCTATACAACCGGTTTGGGCGAACTACCAACATAGTACCTATCGAGTATCTCACCAAGGGCCCCTTTATGGTGTTAATGCGAATTTCCACAGGCCGTAACACTACCCCCTCCCCTTTTTACGACTCGTCCCGAGTCGTTCAAATTCTCGTGGCCATCATTTGTGCAGTTCTCCCCTAGTACGGTTTACCTTCGGATCCGTGAGTGCGACATTCATGGTATTCGGTCCCCAAATAAATAACCATACGGGCTGAGCAACTAACTTAAACAAACCCACTCATACAGACAACTTAAATAAAATTTTGCGTAGACAGACATGCGGGGGCACACTTCATATTTACAGTGCAACTTAACTTACCAATTACACTAACCAATGGCCCAGGATCAGTTGACTCGCAGGCACAAAAAGTCAAAAGAAAACCGGTTTGCACGGGCGCGCCACTGCAGGCCCGTGTTGTAGCTGCCAAACAAGGGACAGTCCTTGCAAAACTTGAACGGACGGATCCTGCGCCACATGTTAATGAACAAGGGGGGGGGGGAATGCAGAACAGAACGGGGCAAAAATTTAATGTGGCAGTAGCATGCATGGCAAAAGTGTGAACAGGCAAGGCATGGCATGACCAGGCCGCTGTCGCAAACAGGCCGGCAGACGATCGACCGGCACAGGCCTTGCAGCAAAAACAGCCGGCAGACATCCGGCCGGCACAGGCCTTGCAGTAACACAGCTGCTGCGATCCGCCGGTACAGGCCTCGCAGCAAAAACACAGCCAGCGATGAAGTTGGCCGGCACAGGCTGAAGTAAACCAGCCAGCCGATGAAGTTGGCCAGCCTTTGCCTTCAGTGGAGGTTGGTGGAGGAGTGCGGTGGTGCGGCCACTCGGAAGGCGGCTCGGACCTAATCACTTGTTTCCCTCCCACTATCGCCTTTGCCTGTACGTCCATACCACTCCCTTAATTTGTCAAAAAACCAATTTAGCCCCAATTAATTTTTTTTGTTGCTTTATTTTTTTATTCTCCCCACATAATCGTCCCCAACCCCCTTTTACTTCTTTGTTTCTGGCTAACCTATCCGTCCATAGCCTACTCCCCAAACCCCTACGTTTCCCTCCCGGAGGGAATAGGGAGTGCTAGCTCCTGTTGCCAGGCCAACGAAGCCTCAGGATGCGGCCTCCTCGGAGTTCAGCGATCTAACCCAAGTGTCCAGCGGCCCCCACAACGTGAGCGAAGGATAGATAGATGGTCAGAGGGTACATTCCTATCTACCCTCTATCATTAACCTTTTAAAACTACCCGGGCTTTCAACAAGGCCTCTCGCTTAAACTATTGGTTCTATCAAAAAAAAACCCCCCCCCCCCAGTTTTTCCCCGGGTTCGGCCCCCCCCCTGTTGGTGTTCCTCTCAAATTCGGCCCGCCCCCCAATTTCTTTCCCGTTTGCCCTCACACGGTCTCATGGCTGGGACGCGTGGCTCCCTTGGCAGGCACTACCCTCTGCCGATTTCTCCCAGCTTATGGCACCCCGGCACTACACTGCCTCCGAGCTACCAGCTCCCTAAACACCGGGGGGTGCCTCCCTGGCGACTCCCCTGAAACGCTCACATTGGCAGCTGGCTGTCCGGGCCCTTTCGAGGGTCACCCGTGCCCACAACACTGCCCACGCGGGCTAACGGCGCCTCGGGCCCCCGCATCCTGACGGGCGCACCCGTGCCCACTATGCTATCCCGGCCCCCCATGGCCTTGCCTACCGCGGCCGACTAGCCCGGTGCCCGGGGTACCCACTCAGCGATACTCAACCTTTCGCAGCCACGCTCCCAGCCGTCAACAGGGCTCCTGCACCCCTTCAAATGGGTTCGACCTACATTCCCACCAACAACAGAAACGGCTCCATTTTTTTTCAATTTAACTAACCCAGCTAACTCACTTTACACTGACCCGGAGTCCCTTGGGCAGGAAGCACTCCTCCCCCCAATCACTTATCGCACCATTGCATTCCAATTCGCTCCATACACACGACCCGCTGGCCTCACTCACTTCATCATGTACTCCCTCACAGCTTTTCAACCACACAATCGCTATCTCTGCCATCCCTGCTCACTAAATCCCCTAACTACCTCGTGCTCCCACGTCGTCCCTTACACTACAGCACGTTCCTTTTAACACTACGTAGCTAAAAGCTAGTCCCCACTCAATCCACAGTCTGTCACTGTCCTCTAAATCTAAAAATCATCCCCTTCCTAATATCTCAAACTAAAATCCCTCTAACTAATCCATTCCCGGGCCCCATGAGACTTTACCCCTGCCCAATGAAGCGGTCTAACTTAAGCTAACCCTTCCCCCTAAACTAGTTGTTATCCTGTGCCTGGCAGGGGGGTCTTCCCACCCCATGCCCTGGGAATCCTGTTCACCCGAAAGCGAGGCTTGCTCTTTTTTCTCGATTTTTTTTCCCAATGTGACAGCACCAGCCGGGCAACTCGCAGCTCGCGACTTTGCACCTTTGCCGTGACGTCATGCACTTGCACGTGACCTCGCCCTTCTTGGACGCACCATCGGCAGGGTTTTCACCCTCTGCCGATTCCAACCCCCCCACGTGCAGCCATGACGTCCCACGTGGCGCACCACAAAAAGCAAACTCGCACCCGAGGGGCTCCCCACGCGACACATGTGCTCTGCCCGTTGGTGCTAACCAAAAGCTCGCGTGGAGTACCCGTCCGGTCCAAAATCCGTATCCTGCCTAACCTTTGTCCGTCCGCGGGACGGCAAATCACCGCTGGCGTTTCCGGACCGGGCTTCACTCCCGCAAGCCGAGCACGTGGCGGCCTCCTGCGCTGCACGGCCGAACTCCGCGCTCCCTGCTGGGTAAACCCGGCGCGTCCCAATGCAAGACGGCCGCTACTCGGCCTTGTCTTCTCTTCGCCGTTCGTCGTCGCCATTCGACCCACGCCACACCTGAGTGTTACGACGCTCAACACCACTCCATCCACATTCACACGGGGAGACGCGGCATGCGTGCTCCCGCATGCCGACCGTCATCTCCCTTACACACAGCGACCTTACACACGCGGTTCTCCCTCACACTCGGCCGCTCATTCACTCGATGCGTTTCAAACTCACACACACCATACCATCACACACCGCGGGGGGCACTCACCCGCGGTGCCTCATCACACACCGGGTTCATCCACACAGCAGGCGTGCTACGGCGCTGGGAAGCACGCACTTCGGCCCACTCGCATGCCATCGCACACATTTTACTCACACACGACGCGGTCTCCCTTTCACACAACGCCTTTCCACCCACGCGATGTGGCGCGTTGCAGCACACATTTCGCCACCAACTCGTGAACACACGCACCGGACAATCGCATTGGGGATTAGTGCCACCACAAAGGGGATTCCGGGGCCTCTATAACCCCCACAAGCTCTCCGTGCAACCCGTACACGCAGCACTCACCCTTGACACTCGCAAAGCACGACCGAACCACCATGGTCGTGATCAGCTTCAAGGGGGGGCAAACTCCCTCCACCCATCGTTCCCTGGAGGAGGGCCCACCAGCTGCTTGCACCGGGTCACGAAACGAGTCCGCCAGCTCCCCCTATGGTCCCTCCACTACCTCTGTGTGCATGTGTGTGCTCGTCTTCACGTCCCGTCCAATTCACGCCTCATCTCCCGTGTTTCTCTGCCACGTTCTAGTCCAACCGTCTTCACCCTATTACGCTCCCTTGTCTCCAGCTATTATTCTTTATCTCTGCGTTCTCCTTCGTGTCTGTAGATCTATTATCCTTCGTACGTCACCCTTCCTGTCTCGTCTCACACGTTTTCCGCGTCACCCCCATTTAGTTTTTCCCCTCCGGTCACCGTCACTAGTTGTCTCTCTCCGTCACCTTTTTACGCTTCTCGCCTCAACACGAATCCCCCGAATTAAATTCGACCCTCACCCGCCACCGATTGCGGGGCCTGGCAGCCAGTTGCCAAACTCCCCTCAGGCTCCCGTTTCGCCTAAATCCCACAAAAAAAACGTGGACCGCAGCCATTTTTGAGCTACCCCGGTTATTGCCAACATTCTCTCGCCGTGCCCCCTGCAGGCTTCAGGCCTATTGCTGCATCTCACCCGCAGCATTTGCACATTATTTGTCCATTTTATTTTTTATGTCATCCATTATGTTGTTCATTGTTGGCGTATTTGGTTAATTAACCGCCAGCATGGCGCATAGCTGGGGCCATGTCGGGTGCACTCCGGCATGAGGCCGATTCGGCCCAGGATCGGGGTTTTGGCGAAGGGGGGGAGGGGAAGGTGTCATACGACGCGCCCTGCCGCGCCATTTCGGGCTCTGGGTTCGCGTTGGGGAATTCATTCCTGCACCATTAAGCAATTTCCTGCTCGGGGTTCTCATCCCTGAGCCATGGATTCTACAATCATAACATCCATCTCTAATACCCTCCGGACCCGCTCGCCTTGAGACTCCATCTTTTTCTCAGTAGGGTTAATTTGCCTGCTCGGTAATTTGGAGAGAACGGGGGGGGGGGGGGTCGCCTCGACACACCCCTGCTCCGTTCCCCGAAATTTAGCTTGAGGCCGGGCGGATTCAATCCCACTCCGGAACCAGTGTTGTGAATTCGTGCCCGCCGGCGTGCGAACGGCCACGTAACTCGAATCGCGGCACGTCGCCCACCGGCGGACAATTCAGTCGTGACCCTCTCGAACAACGCCGGGAGCTAGTCACGGGTGGGGGTTTAACCTCACCACGATCGTGCCAATTGCCCACCCGCGCAGGATAGGGTGCTCGCCAAATTTCGATCTACCTAAGTACCTGCGCGAATGGTCGACCGGGCAATCGTACACGCCACAGGCCGACTCCGGACACGAACCGCTTAAGCGGTCCGTTCCGTGCTACAGTGAATAACCGAGCGGTGTTATCGTCGGCCTTGACGGTTCCATTAATTACCGGATTGTGCACCCACTACGAACCCCTTACGTGAAGCAGGATGGAGAGTCAAATAGAGAAAGACGAAGCGAAACGGGCACAGTTCAACAAGCAAGCATTTTATTCCGCGGCACACGGAAAGCACGTATATACAGCCATACAAAACGAAATGCACATAAAGCAAAGGAAGGGTTAAAACCGAATACGCGCACACACGGCAACACTTAAACAGTTCTAACTTGACGACGGCGGCAACACACATTTACACAAAAGCAAAGGAAAGAAAAAGTGAAAAGTTGCGACTTCCCTTTTGTGGCTGGTGAGTCCCTCTCCCACGACCGTCAGCGTGTCTGGTCGCCCCTGGCCCCGACCTCTCTCGCGGCCGGCGAACCTCTCCGGCACTCCCCGTCCGGACGTGTGAGGTCCACCTCACAACGGGCGCTACTGCAGTCTCCCATCCGTGACTTTTCGTGACAGGGCCGCTCGCAAGCCGCGGGCGCAGGACCTCTTCCCTCGAAAACCAGACTCTCGTACCAACTCGACCAACCCTCCACCAACTAGACAACTGAACACCAACGAAGACCAACTCCACTTCAACTCTCGACCAAACTGAAGACCCACCGAAGAAGAACTGAAGACCCGTCCTGTCCGCCTTTGTGAGCCGGGGGCCCCGCCCTTCGCTCCACCCCGTTTTCGGCTCCACCTTCCTTCGAGAAGGTTCCGAAAAGGGCGTTCCCTCACGCTCTCCCTCCACTCGCCCCGTGCGGGGCCGGGGAGATCAGTTTTTGGCTCTGGGCCAGGGAATTATTCCCCAAAATGAGACCCCTCCTTTACATGACCTCTGACCTTTGACCTGCATTCGCCCCTCCTCCACTCCAAAGCGCGGGGAAGATCAGGCGGAGAATGCAAGCGGGAGAATCAGGCGGAAAAAGCCCGCAGGCTCCGCTGTTCCTCCTTGGCGCCTTTGTTTGCGTTCGGAAGCGGACGTAGTGGCGAAGATGTGGGAGCGTAGATGGTGGCGGTGGCGTGGTTGTAGTGTGGTTGGCGCTGTGCTGGGGATGGCGTGGTTGAATGAGATGCTGTTTGTTTGAAATAAAAGATAGAGAAAGAAAAACGACTAACTCAAAGCGTCGCAGCCCGGATGGATCACATAAATTCCCTCTATACAACGGGTTTGGGCTAACTACACATGTACCTATCGAGATATCTCACCTAAGGGCCTTTATGTGTTAATGCAATTTCCACAGCCGTAACAGTATCATCAAATATCGAAAGTTTGGAGCCGATAGACGTCATGGGCTTTGTGAAGATCACAGGAAGTATGAGCTTCAGTGATCAACGCTGGCAGTCTGTTTTTATTACACCCACCGAAATAACTATGTGGCTTCATCAAGCAGGGCTTTTACTGCAGAGGTTACGCAATGTTCTCACTATAATTTCCGACTTTTCGCTTCTGCTTACCCGCTCTGTGGGGTACCTCATGTGCAGATTATCAAAAACTAAAAAATCCGCTCCGTGGGGGTACCTCTGTGCAAGCTGCCCTTCTCTCTGTGATGATAAGAGGAAAAAAACAGGGTAACTAACCTTTCTGGGTCGGGTTGCGGTGGTGTGTCGGGAGTTGTGCTGAGGTGTCATCCACAAGACGGCGTCTCCTTGGGTGAACCTGAGGCGTCCCTTCAGGTGAATGCCGAGAATGTCCTACCCCTAAGAGAGGATGATCACTTGTCTCTGCCATCATCTGCGCTCCAGCATTTAGATCAGTATTGCAGCACTCTCTGAGATTCGGAGACTGGACAGCGCTGACTGAGATCATGCGGATGGTGACACCTACGACTGGTCTGGTCGCTCTCATGGTTACCATACCCAAGGGGTTGCTGTAACTGTGTCCAATAAGCTGTCTCCCATGATAGTTGGGATAACACCGTAAACGAGCGCATGTGTGAGACTGAGCATTCGTCACTCCTTGGGTGTCATTTTCCTGGGTGTTGTGAATGTTCCGACTGATGCGAGTGATTTTACTGTGAAGGAAGTCTGTGGTTGATCAGTGCCCAGAAGAGATACTCTTCTCGTCTTGGGGGATTTAAATGCATCGGCTGTCACTGATGTGGATGGTTATGAGACATGTGTTGGTACCCATGGGTCTGGAACTGTGATCCAGAATAGCACTAAGTTTCTTGACTTTGCAAGAAGTCATGGACTTAGGGTGGTGGTTCATGGTTTCAGCACCCAAAGCCTCATCACTTGGAATTGGTATTCCAACTCTGGTGGTGTGGCAAAAGAGAATGACCATGTGCTCGTTGTATGATCGCTGAAGAATGATTCAGAACTGCAGGGTCTACGAGAATGCTCAGTTCCTCAAACCAAGCAAAGGCTTGTTGTTCGCAACTCTGAATTGCAGCTTTACCATGTACCATCCCAGCCGAGGCTGGATGTTGGCAACCTCAATAATGAGAGGTAGCTGAGGAGTTGTGAACAGGTTATGGGGAGTTGGAGGTCTTGGGTTTTTGGGAATCCTTTAGAAGTTGTGGGAGTGCCTTCAAGGCAACCATCTTTGATGTTGGCTGGTGGATGTCTTGGACCCACCATCAGGGCGAAGAACAACTTTGTCTCCCAAGGACACTGGATACCATTGACCAGAGTCGCAGGGCCAGGCTTAATGGTGGGAGCTGAGTTGTTCAGCCAGCTGAAGAAAAAAGCTGTATGTTCGCTGAGGCAGACAAGGAGTCCTATGTGTGAGGAATCTGTGAAGGGGTAGAACATCACCTGTGGAAGTTGCGTTCCTCCAAGCCCATCCCTCAGTATACTGCAATGAGAGCGGAGGGTCGGTGAGCTCTTGACAGAATGAGTACGCAGTGAAGGCCCGCTGGGCCGGTTACTTTGAAGCGACTTACCAGGCTGACCCACCAGCTATTGAGTTGGACATCAAGGGTGCAACTATCCCTATTGCTGACCCTCCAATCAACTGTGAACCACCTTTTGTTTGTGGAAACCACAGGCTGGGGTGAAACCAGTTGAAAGGGGTTAAGCTCCTGGGATCTGTGACATCCATGCTGAACTCTCCAAGGCTGGTGACATGCTGTACTCATGTCGTTGCTTGCAGTTCTGTGCTCTGTTTGGAGGCACAGCA
>JAXMNL010000606.1:28119-39319 GCA_035128595.1 Eptatretus atami
TTTTTAAGATTATGGGATTAAAATTGAGGATTTTAGAAATTTAGCAGAGATTGACCTTTTGGCCTCTGCCAACTTCAAAAACTAATAGGTGGTGTATTCCATTGAGCTGAAATGCAAATGCTCAAATTTCAATTCGATCGGATGAAAATTGAGGATTAAAAAATTTAGCAGAGATTGGCCTTTTGGGCTATGTTGACATTTTGGCCTATGGTGACTCAAAAGTTTATAGGTGGTTGCATTAGTGACGTGGTGTGTAATCTTTTCTAAATTTCATGTCACGGATGATAATTGAGGATTTAAGAAATTTGGCCCAATTGGCCTTTTGGCGTGTGATGAACATTTTGGCCTTTGTTTAGCTCAAATAACAGGTGTTTGAATTCAGTGACCTGATGTGCAAATGCTCTTCAATTTTTAAGATTATGGGATTAAAATTGAGGATTTTAGAAATTTAGCAGAGATTGCTTTTGGCCTCTGCCGACTTCAAAAACTAATAGGTGGTGTATTCCTTGACCTGAATGCAAATGCTTCAAATTTCAAGTCGATCAGATGAAATTGAGGTTTAAAATTTAGCAGAGATGACCGTTTGGTCTATGTTGACATTTTGGCCTAGGGGTGACTCAAAAGTTATAGGTGGTTGAATTCAGTGACGTGGTGTGTAATCCTTTTCCAAATTTCAAGTCAATCGGATGATAATTGAGGATTTTAGAAAATTTGGCCAAAATTGGCCTTTTGGTGTGTGATGACATTTTGGCCTTTGTTTAGCTCAAAATAAACAGTTTTGAATTCATGACCTGATGTGCAAATGCTCTTCAATTTTAAGATTATGGATTAAAATTGAGGATTTTAGAATTAGTGCAGAGATTGACCTTTTGGCCTCTGGCGACTTAAAAAACTAATAGCTGGTGTATTCCTTGACCTGAAATGCAAATGCTCTTCAAATTTCAAGTCGATCGGATGAAAATTGAGGATTTAAATTTAGCAGAGATTGACCGTTTGGTCTATGTTGACTTTGGCCTATGGTGACTCAAAAGTTATAGGTGTTGAATTCATTGACGTGATTTGTAAATCCTTTCAAAATTTCAAGTCAATTGGCATGTGAACTTTCCAAAAGGAGAGGTTCCACTTCTGTGTCATTATGCTTCTTCATTTTCTTCCACTTCTTCTTTCTTGAAACAACGTGTGGTTCTGGGCACCTTACAATGGATACGGAGAGTTTGAAGTTGGAAGATCTCGAAAGGTAGACGTAATGAAAGCAAATATATTGTATTCCCACGAAATGTTCGTTCATAATTGATGAGGAAAGGATGCTTGACAAGCCGATTATTTTATGAAGATGGTATTCCAACACTATAAAGAGTATGCACCAAACAGCATGGTGGTTAGTGGTGAGCATAGCTGCTTTCCAAGCAGTTGCCTGTGTTCGATTCCCAGCCATTGCCATTCCATTTACACCTGCATTTTATCCCCATTTCTCCCACACAAAAGATAAATTAATTTGATCAACATGATCCGATTAAAATTGAGGATTTAAAAAATTTGGTAAATTGGCCTTTTGGCATATTTTGACATTTTGCCTTTGTTTAGCTCAAAATAAACAGGTGTTTTGAATTCAGTGACCTGATTGCGAATGCTCTTCAATTTTTAAGATTATGGGATTAAAATTGAGGATTTTAGAAATTTAGCAGAGATTGACCTTTTGGCCTCTGCCGACTTCAAAAATTAATAGGTGGTGTATTCATTGACCTGAAATGCAAATGCTCAAATTTCAAGTCGATCGGATGAAAATTGAGGATTAAAAATTTAGCAGAGATTGACCTTTTTGGTCTATGTTGACATTTTGGCCTATGGTGACCTCAAAAGTTATAGGTGGTTGAATTCAGTGACGTGGTGTGTAAATCCTTTCAAATTTAAGTCATCGGATAATAATGTGAGGATTTTAGAAAATTTGGCCCAAATTGGCCTTTTTGGTGTGTGACTGAATTTGGCCTTTGTTTAGCTCAAAATAAACAAGTGTTTGAATTCAGTGACCTAATATGGAAATGCTCTTCAATTTTTAAGATTATGGATTAAAATTGAGGATTTTAGAAATTTGCAGAGATTGACCTTTTGGCCTCTGCCGATTCAAAAATTAATAGCTGGTGTATTCCATTGACCTGAAATGCAAATGCTTCACAAATTTCAAGTCGATCGGATGAAAATTGAGGATTTAATTTAGCAAGATTACCGTTGGTCTATGTTAACTTTTGGCCTATGGTGACCTCAAAGTTATAGTGTTGAATTCAGTGATGTGATTTGTAAATCCTTTACAAATTTCAAGTCAATTGGCATGTGACTTTCCAAAAGGAGAGGTTCACTTCTGTTTTCATTATGCTCTTCATTTTCTTCCACTTCTTCTTTCTTGAAACAACGTGTGGTTCTGGGCAACCTTACAATGGAACGGAGAGTTTGAAGTTGGAAGATCTCGAAAGGTAGACGAATGAAAGCAAATATATTGTATTCCCATGAAATGTTCGTTCATAATTGATGAGGAAAGGATGCTTGACAAGCGATTAATTTTATGAAGATGGTTTCCAACACTTATAAAGAGCATGCACCCATACAGCGATGTGGTATAGTGGTGAGCATAGCTGCCTTCCAAGCAGTTGACCTGGTTGATTCCAGCCATCACAATTCCATTTTACACCTGCATTTTATCTCCGATTTCTCCCACACAAAAGTAAATAATTGTGATCAACATGATCCATTAAAATTGAGGATTTAAAAAATTTGGTCCAAATTGGCCTTTTGGCATATTTTGACATTTTGGCCTTTGTTTAGCCAAAATAACAGGTGTTTGAATTCAGTGACCTGATATGCGAATGCTCTTCAATTTTTAAGATTATGGGATTAAATTGAGGATTTTAGAAATTTAGCAGAGATTGACCTTTGGCCTCTGCCACTTCAAAAATAATAGGTGGTGTATTCATTGACCTGAAATGCAAATGCTCAATTCAATTCGATCGGATGAAATTGAGGATTAAAATTTACAGAGATTGCCTTTGGCTATGTTGACATTTGGCCTATGGTGACCTCAAAATTTAGGTGGATTGAATTCAGTGACGTGGTGTGTAAATCCTTTTCAAATTTTCATGTCAATCGGATGATAATTGAGGATTTTAGAAAATTTGGCCCAAATTGGCTTTTGGCTGTGATGACATTTTGGCCTTTGTTTAGCTCAAAATAAACAGGTGTTTGAATTCATGACCTGATGTGCAAATCTCTTCAATTTTAAGATTATGGGATTAAAATTGAGGATTTTAAATTTAGCAGAGATTGACCTTTTGGCTCTGCGACTCAAAAAAATAAGGTGGTGTATTCCTTGACCTGAAATGCAATGCTCTTCAAATTTCATGTCGATCAGATGAAAATTGAGGATTTAAAATTTGCAGAGATTGACCGTTTGGTCTATGTTGACACTTTGGCCTAGGGTGACCTCAAAGTTTGGGTGGTTGAATTCAGTGACGTGGTGGTGTAAATCCTTTTCAAATTTCATGTCACGGATGAAAATTGAGGATTTTAGAAAATTTGGCCAAATTGGCCTTTTGGCTTGATGACATTTTGGTTTGATTTAGCTCAAAATAAGGTGTTTGAATTCAGTGACCTGATGTGCAAATGCTTTCAATTTTTAAGTATTATGGGATTAAAATTGAGGATTTTAGAAATTTAGCAGAGATTGACCTTTTGGCCTCTGCGACTTAAAAACTAATAGCTGGTGTATTCCTTGACCTGAAATGCAAATGCTCTCAAATTTCAGTCGATCGGATGAAAATTGAGGATTTTAAATTTAGCAGAGATTGACCGTTTGGTCTATGTTGACCTTTTGGCCTATGGTGACTCAAAGTTATAGGTGATTGAATTCATGACTGTGATTTGTAAATCCTTTCAAATTTCAAGTCAATTGGCATGTGAACTTTCCAAAAGGAGAGGTTCCACTTCTGTTTCATTATGCTTCTTCATTTTCTTCCACTTCTTCTTTCTTGAAACGCTGTGGTTCTGGGCAACCTTACAAGGGATACGGAGAGTTTGAAGTTGGAAGATCTCGAAAGGTAGACGTAATGAAAGCAAATATATTGATTCCACGAAATGTTCGTTCATAATTGATGAGGAAAGGATGCTTGACAAGCCGATTATTTTATGAAGATGGTATTCCAACACTTATAAAGAGTATGCACCATACAGCGTTGGTGGTATAGTGGTGAGCATAGCTGTTTCCAAGCAGTTGACTGGTCGATTCCCAGCCATCGCAATTCCATTTTACACCTGCATTTTATCTCGGATTTCTCCACACAAAAGATAAATTAATTTGGATCAACATGATCCGATTAAAATTGAGGATTTAAAAATTTGGTCAAATTGGCCTTTTGGCATATTTTGACATTTTGCCTTTGTTTAGCTCAAAATAAACAGGTGTTTGAATTCAGTGACCTGATTGCGAATGCTCTTCAATTTTTAAGATTATGGGATTAAAATTGAGGATTTTAGAATTTAGCAGAGATTGACCTTTTGTTCTCTGTTGACTTTTGGCCTCTGGTGACTTCAAAAATTATAGGTGGTGTATTTCATTGACCTGAAATGCAAATGCTCTTCAAATTTCAGGTCAATCGGCAATGAACTTTCAAAAAGGAGAGGTTCTACTTCTGTTATCATTTTTTCTTCTTTTTGTTCCACTTCTTCTTTCTTGAATCACCGCAGTTCTGGGCAACCTCACAATGGCAGGGAGAGTTTGAATTTGGAATTCATGGAAGGTGGAGGTAATTAAGCAAATATATTTATTCCACTAAATGTTCGTTCGTAATTGATGATGAAAGGATGTTTGACAAGTTGATCATTTTATGAAGATGGTCTTCCAACATTTAGAAAACGTGTACACCCACACAGCATGGTGGTATAGTGGTGAGCATAGCTGCCTCCAAGCATTGATCTGTGTTCATCCCAGCCATTGCCATTCCATTTTACACTTGCATTTTATCCCCATTTCTCCAACAAAAGATAATTAATTTGGATCAACATGATCCGATTAAAATTGAGGATTTAAAAAATTTGGTCCAAATTGGCCTTTTGGCATATTTTGAATTTTGGCCTATGTTTAGCTCAAAATAAACAAGTGTTTGAATTCAGTGACCTAATATGCGAATGCTCTTCAATTTTTAGATTATGGGATTAAATTGAGGATTTTAGAAATTTAGCAGAGATTGACCTTTTGGCCTCTGCCGACTTCAAAAACTAATAGGTGGTGTATTCATTGACCTGAAATGCAAATGCTCTCAAATTTAAGTCGATCGGATGAAAATTGAGGATTTAAAATTTAGCAGAGATTGACCGTTTGGTCTATGTTGACATTTTGGCCATGGTGACCTCAAAAGTTATAGGTGATTGAATTCAGTGATGTGATTTGTAAATCCTTTACAAATTTCAAGTCAATTGGCATGTGAACTTTCAAAAGGAGAGGTTCCACTTCTGTTTCATTAGCTTCTTCTTCATTTTCTTCACTTCTTCTTTCTTGAAACAACGTGTGGTTCTGGGCAACTTACAATGGATACGGAGAGTTTGAAGTTGGAAGATCTCGAAGGTAGACGTAATGAAGCAAATATATTGTATTCCCATGAATTGTTCGTTCATATTGAGAGGAAGGATGCTTGACAAGCGATTAATTTTATGAAGATGGTATTCCAACACTTATAAGAACAGCCCATACAGCGATGGTGGTATAGTGGTGAGCATAGCTGCCTTCCAAGCAGTTCCTGGTTCGATTCCCAGCCATCGCAATTCCATTTTACACCTGCATTTTATCTCCGATTTCTCCACACAAAAGATAATTAATTTGGATCACATGATCCGATTAAAATTGAGGATTTAAAAAAATTTGGTCCAAATTGGCTTTTGGCATATTTTGACATTTTGGCCTTTGTTTGCTCAAATAAACAGGTGTTTGAATTCAGTGACTGATAGCGAATGCTCTTCATTTTTAAGATTATGGGATTAAATTGAGATTTTAGAATTTAGCAGAGATTGACCTTTTGTTCTCTGTTGACCTTTTGGCCTCTGGTGACTTCAAAATTAATAGGTGGTGTATTTCATTGACCTGAAATGCAAATGCTCTTCAGTTTCAGGTCAATTGGCACATGAACTTTCAAAAAGGAGAGGTTCTACTTCTGTTATCATTTTTCTTCTTCTTTTTGTTCCACTTCTTCTTTCTTGATCACCACGTGGTTCTGGGCACCTCACAATGGCCAGGGAGAGTTTGAATTTGAAGATCTCGGAAGGTGGAGGTAATTAAGCAAATATATTATTTCCCACTAAATGTTCGTTCGAAATTGATGATGAAAGGATGTTTGACAAGTGATTAATTTTATGAAGATGGTCTTCCAACATTTAGAAAATGTACACCCAACAGCATTGGTGGTATAGTGGTGAGCATAGCTGCTTTCCAAGCAGTTCACCTGTGTTCGATTCCCAGCCATTGCATTCCATTTTACACCTGCATTTTATCCCCATTTCTCCACACAATAAATTAATTGTGATCAACATGATCCGATTAAAATTGAGGATTTAAAAAATTTGGTCAAATTGGCCTTTTGGCATATTTTGACATTTTGGCCATGTTTAGCTCAATAAAAGTGTTTGAATTCAGTGACCTGATATGCGAATGCTCTTCAATTTTTAAGATTATGGATTAAAATTGAGGATTTTAGAAATTTAGCAGAGATTGACCTTTTGGCCTCTGGCGACTTCAAAACTAATAGTGGTGTATTCCATTGACCTGAAATGCAAATGCTCTTCAAATTTCAAGTCGATCGGATGAAAATTGAGGATTTTAAATTAGCAGAGATTGACCGTTTGGTCTATGTTGACCTTTGGCCTATGGTGACCTCAAAAGTTATAGGTGATTGAATTCATGAGTGATTTGTAATCCTTTCAAATTTCAAGTCAATTGCATGTGAACTTTCCAAAAGGAGAGGTTCCACTTCTGTTCATTATGCTTCTTCATTTCTTCCACTTCTTCTTTCTTGAACAACGTGTGGTTCTGGGCAACCTTACAATGGATACGGAGAGTTTGAAGTTGGAAGATCTCGAAAGGTAGACGTAATGAAAGCAAATATATTGATTCCCACGAAATGTTCGTTCATAATTGATGAGGAAAGGATGCTTGACAAGCCGATTATTTTATGAAGATGGTATTCCAACACTTATAAAGAGTATGCACCATACAGCGTTGGTGGTATAGTGGTGAGCATAGCTGCTTCCAAGCAGTTGACCTGGGTTCGATTCCCAGCCATCGCAATTCCATTTTACACCTGCATTTTATCTCGGATTTCTCCCACACAAAGATAAATTAATTTGGATCAACATGATCCGATTAAAATTGAGGATTTTAAAAAATTTGGTCCAAATTGGCCTTTTGGCATATTTTGACATTTTGCCTTTGTTTAGCTCAAAATAAACAGGTGTTTGAATTCATGACCTGATGTCGAATGCTCTTCAATTTTTAAGATTATGGATTAAATTGAGGATTTTAGAAATTTGCAGAGATTGACCTTTTGTTCTCTGTTGACCTTTTGGCCTCTGGTGACTTCAAAATTAATAGGTGGTGTATTTCATTGACCTGAAATGCAAATGCTCTTCAATTTCAGGTCAATCGGCACATGAACTTTCAAAAAGGAGAGGTCTACTTTCTGTTATCATTTTTCTTCTTCTTTTGTTCCACTTCTTCTTTCTTGAATCACCGCATGGTTCTGGGCAACCTCACATGGCCAGGGAGAGTTTGAATTTGGAAATCTCGGAAGGTGGAGGTAATTAAAGCAAATATATTTTATTCCACTAAATGTTCGTTCGTAATTGATGATGAAAGGATGTTTGACAAGTTGATTCATTTTATGAAGATGGTCTTCCAACATTTAGAAAAGCGTGTACACCCACACAGCAATGGTGGTATAGTGGTGAGCATAGCTGCCTTCCAAGCAGTGATCTGTGTTGCATCCCAGCCATTGCATTCCATTTCACACCTGCATTTTATCCCCCATTTCTCCACACAAAAGATAAATTAATTTGAATCAACATGATCCGATTAAAATTGAGGATTTAAAAAATTGGTCCAAATTGGCCTTTTGGCATATTTTGAAATTTGGCCTATGTTTAGCTCAAAATAAACAAGTGTTTGAATTCAGTGACCTAATATGCGAATGCTCTTCAATTTTTAAGATTATGGATTAAAATTGAGGATTTTAGAAATTATGCAGAGATTGACTTTTGGCCTCTGCCGACTTCAAAAATTAATAGTGGTGTATTCCATTGACCTGAAATGCAAATGCTCTCAAATTTCAAGTCGATCGGATGAAAATTGAGGATTTAAAATTTAGCATATGTGTTTGGTCTATGTTACATTTTGGCCTATGGTGACTCAAAAGTTATAGTGATTGAATTCAGTGATGTGATTTGTAAATCCTTTACAAATTTCAAGTCAATTGGCATGTGAACTTTCCAAAGGAGAGGTTCCACTTCTGTTTTCATTATGCTTCTTCATTTTCTTCCTTCTTCTTTCTTGAAACAACGTGTGGTTCTGGGCAACCTTACAATGGAACGGAGAGTTTGAAGTTGGAAGATCTCGAAAGTAGACGATGAAAGCAAATATATTGTTTTCCATGAAATGTTCGTTCATATTGATGAGGAAAGGATGCTTGACAAGCGATTAATTTTATGAAGATGGTTTTCCAACACTTATAAAGAGCATGCACCATACAGCGATGGTGGTATAGTGGTGAGCATAGCTGCTTCCAAGCAGTTGACCTGGGTTGATTCCCACCATCCAATTCCATTTTACACCTGCATTTTATCTCCGATTTCTCCCACACAAAAGATAAATTAATTGGATCAACATGATCCATTAAAATTGAGGATTTAAAAATTTTGGTCCAAATTGGCCTTTTGCATATTTTGACATTTTGGCCTTTGTTTAGCTCAAATAAACAGGTGTTTGAATTCAGTGACTGATATGCGATGCTCTTCATTTTAAGATTATGGGATTAAATTGAGGATTTTAGAAATTTAGCAGAGATTGACCTTTTGGCCTCTGCAACTTCAAAACTAATAGGTGGTGTATTCCATTGACTGAAATGCAATGCTCAAATTTCATTGCGATCGGATGAAAATTGAGGATTAAAAAATTTTAGCAGATTGCCTTTTGGCTAGTTGACATTTTGGCCTATGGTGACCTCAAAGTTATAGGTGTTGAATTCAAGACGTGTTGTAAATCCTTTCAACTTTCATGTACAATCGATGATATTGAGGATTTTAAAAATTTGGCCCAATTGGCCTTTGGCATTATGACATTTTGGCCTTTGTTTAGCTCAAAATAAACAGGTGTTTGAATTCAGTGACCTGATGTCAATGCTCTTCAATTTTTAAGATTATGGGATTAAAATTGAGGATTTTAGAAATTTAGCAGAGATTGACCTTTTGGCTCTGCCGACTTCAAAAACTAATAGGTGGTGTTTCCATTGACCTGAAATGCAAATGCTCTTCAAATTTCAAGTCGATCGAATGAAAATTGAGGATTTATTTTAGAGATTGACCGTTTGGTCTATGTTGACATTTGCCTATGGTGACCTCAAAAGTTATGGTGGTTGAATTCAGTGACGTGGTGTGTAAATCCTTTTCAAATTTCATGTCAATCGGATAAAATTGAGGATTTTAGAAATTTGGCCAAATTGGCCTTTTGGCTGTGATGACATTTTGGCCTTTGTTTAGCTCAAAATAAACAGGTGTTTGAATTCAGTGACCTGATGTGCAAATGCTCTTCAATTTTTAAGATATGGATTAAAATTGAGGATTTTAGAAATTTAGCAGAGATTGCCTTTTGGCCTCTGGCGACTTCAAAAACTAATAGCTGGTGTATTCCTTGACTGAAATGCAAATGCTCTTCAAATTTCAAGTCGATCGGATGAAAATTGAGATTTTAAATTTAGCAGAGATTGACCGTTTGGTCTATGTTGACCTTTTGGCCTATGGTGACCTCAAAAGTTATAGGTGATTGAATTCATTGACGTGATTTGTAATCCTTTCAAATTCAAGTCAATTGGCATGTGAACTTTCCAAAGGAGAGGTTCCACTTCTGTTTCATTATGCTTCTTCATTTTCTTCCACTTCTTCTTTCTTGAAACAACGTGTGGTTCTGGGCAACCTTACAATGGATACGGAGAGTTTGAAGTTGGAAGATCTCGAAAGGTAGACGTAATGAAAGCAAATATATTGATTCCCACGAAATGTTCGTTCATAATTGATGAGGAAAGATGCTTGACAAGCCGATTATTTTATGAAGATGTATTCCAACACTTATAAAGAGTATGCACCATACAGCGATGGTGGTATAGTGGTGAGCATAGCTGCTTCCAAGCAGTTGACCTGGTTCGATTCCCAGCCATCGCAATTCCATTTTACACCTGCATTTTATCTCGATTTCTCCACACAAAAGATAATAATTTGGATCAACATGATCCGATTAAAATTGAGGATTTTAAAAATTTGGTCCAAATTGCCTTTTGGCATATTTTGACATTTTGGCCTTTGTTTAGCTCAAAATAAACAGGTGTTTGAATTCAGTGACCTGATGTGCGAATGCTCTTCAATTTTTAAGATTATGGGATTAAAATTGAGGATTTTAGAAATTTAGCAGAGATTGACTTTTGTTCTCTGTTGACCTTTTGGCTCTGGTGACTTCAAAAATTAATAGGTGGTGTATTTCATTGACCTGAAATGCAAATGCTCTTCAATTTCAGGTCAATCGGCACATGAACTTTCAAAAAGGAGAGGTTCTACTTCTGTTATCATTTTTTTCTTCTTTTTGTTCCACTTCTTCTTTCTTGAATCACCGCATGGTTCTGGGCAACCTCACAATGGCCAGGGAGAGTTTGAATTTGGAAATCTCGGAAGGTGGAGGTAATTAAAGCAAATAATTTTATTCCCACTAAATGTTCGTTCGTAATTGATGATGAAAGGATGTTTGACAAGTTGATTCATTTTATGAAGATGGTCTTCCAACATTTAGAAACGTGTACACCCACAAGCATGGTGGATAGTGGTGAGCATAGCTGCCTTCAAGCAGTTGATCTGTGTTCACCAGCCATTGCCATTCCATTTACACCTGCATTTTCCCCATTTTCCCACA
>JAXMNL010000607.1:4769-16183 GCA_035128595.1 Eptatretus atami
ACCATGCCACAATATCTTTGCTGTTATGAAGCCTTCTGTGCTTTGGTGTTGAGCAACATGCCACAATATCTTTGCTGTTTGGAAACATGCCACGATATCTTTGCTGTGTAGAAACATGCCGCGATATCTTTGCTGTGAAGAAACAAGCCACGATATTTTGGCTGTTGAGAAACATTCCGCGATATCTTTGCTGTGAAGAAACGTGCTACGATATCTTTGCTGTTATGAACCATGCCACAATATCTTTGCTGTTTTGGAAATGCCGCGATATCTTTTGTGTTATCATTGCCACTTTCTTTGCTTTGAATCAGCCCCTATCTGTGTGCTGTTTCGAAACTGCGCGATTCTGCTGTGTAGAAGCCGCGAATCTTGCTGGTGTGAAAACATGCCCCATTCTTTGCTGGTCGAAATGCCACATGTCTTTGTGTTAAAGACTTCCTGTGATATCTTTTGTTTGTAGGAATGCCGATTATTTTACTGTTATGGAAACATCCGCTTCTTTGCTGTTAGACTTCCGTTTCTTTGCTGTCAGAACGCGCGATTCTATTTCGCTTAGTAACTGCGCGGTATTTTGCTGTTAAGAAATGCCACAGTGTTTTTGCAGTTATGAAATTACGCAATCTTCTGTTAAGAAATGCCCTTTCTTTGCTGTTTAAGAATGCGTGATATCATTTACTGTTTAGAACATGCCATGTATATTTTGATGTTAAGATACATGCCAACGATATTTTGCTTGTTGAGATTGCCACTGTCTTTGTGTGAACAAGCATATATCTTTGTTGTTATGAAGCCCTTCCGCGCTTTGCTTGTGGTTTGCCCGCTATCTTGCTGTTTAGGAAATTCCCGATATTCTTTCTGTTAACTGCACGATTCTTTGCTGCTTGGAATGTTGCGAGTTTCTTTAGTTGGTAAGACCTGCCATTGTTATTTGCGTTAGAACATGTCGCCATAGTTTTGCTGTTGTGAAATGCCACACTTCTTTGCCGTTATGAAAATTACGCAATATTTCCCTTTGCTGTTAGAACAAAGACATACTATTTGCTGTTAAGCAGCGAGATGTCTTTGTTGTTGAGAAATGCAACTCTTTGCTGGGTAAGACAAGCCGATTCTTTGCTGTTGGATCAATTCACACTATGTTGTGTTGTGGAATTCACACTCATTAGGTTCCAGTTGATCATTGATTTCGTTAAGTATGTGTTTCAGTTTTGAGAATCCCACCGGTGTAAGGCATTGTCGTATGTGCCTGCTGTGAATCTTGAGTGCCATTTTTCTGGCTCTATTTTATTTTAAAGGACAACAACTCTCATCATCGCACAACGCTACTTCGGACCCGAATTTACAAACAAAAAAACAGCAACGGTCATTTCTCCATCTAACACCCCATCTACGGACCCAGATCCCTACACCGAAACACGAGAACCGTTCTCTCTCACATCCGCACAACCGCATCTTCGCAACCACATCTCCTACACAGCACAACAAACCCTTTTCTCGCCATCGCAAACACGCCATCTTCGAACGCATTCTAAACACGACAAGCAACCTCATTTCTCACCATCGTCAACACGCACCCGCTCCTGACAACACGCGAGCGACTGTTACGTCACAAGATGGTTCCCCGAACAAGCTGGTACGTCGGTGACTTGGGGTTTCTTTGAGGTGGAGCGGAGGTGGGTGGCTGAGCCTGGCCTCGGTTGTGAGGTTCGAGGCGGGGCCCAGCCTTATAAAGGCAGAGCGGGTCGAGAGAGTACGGTGTCGGTGGCGGGCGTGAGTGTCGAGTGGACGGAGAGCGGATGTGCACGAGACGAGAGTTGTTCGTCGGAGAAACAGCTGAGGGAGCGCGTGCCGAGGTCCTGACGCTTGTGGTGGCGTCGAGCAAGTGCGTCGTGGTCCGGGCGAACGGCCCTGACGAGACGGCGTTGTTGAGGTCGGAGGTCAAGAGCGATCAACTAAAAGCAGGAAGACCTTCCTCCTCGAACCGCGTCGCTGCCAGGCCCCCGACTGATCAGGGCCGTTTTGAAGGCCGGATGACGGGGGAACCTGAGCAAGCATCGCCAAATGCTCAGCCGCCGCCGCTCAGCGACTGGTCGCTTTGCGCCGGGGCCAGAAGATAACCTGACTACGCAAGTTCGAGCGTCACAAGGGGCCTCATGGTAACCTGCCGGCCTTTGTGAGCCTGCTCGGTCTCAGCTCCGAGTTGGAAAGAATGCTCAGGAGCGTTTCTTTTCTGGGTTTTGTTGAAGATTTCTGTTGGTGCCTTGTCTTTATAAGGCTAGATTGTTGGGAAGGCGTGGCCTGTACTTATAGCTCGGCTGTAGGCTTTGTTGTGGGGCAGTGTCACTTTCCCATTGATTGCTATTTTGTAATAATAATTCCCCCCTTGTTATCTGCAACGAGTTTTTGCAAGACTATCGTCTGTCAGTCTGTATGTTTTTTTTTTTTTTTGTTTTTTTTTGTGTTTGTTGTTTGTCTGTATCACGAAAAAAATTCTGCAGACACAGTTATCATTGGAATTTTTGTAACTTCCTATCAGGGCCTATGGAGGTCCCTTTCAGGCTAAATTTGAAGGTCAGTGTAGGTCAGCGTCATTTTTCGCAATAGGGAATCGACGAAACCCTCATTTTGTCTGAGTTTTTTTATCGGATGTCTTCAATTCATGGAATATAGTTTGTCTGCGCTTCAGTGATTATTTTGGTGGCGAGTTGGCCTTGGACTTATGTGTTTTTTTTTGTGTTGTTTTTTTTTTCTGTTCCGCTATAATCCTTGCGGCCAGTTTCATTGGAAATTTTTGTAAAGCTTGCTATCAGTGCATAGGGTCCTTTCAGCGCATAAATTTTGAAGGTCACGTCAAGGTCAAGGTCACTCTTGTCGCACATCAGGGGGTCGACGAAACCTTATTTTTGAGTAATTTTGATCGGATCGTCTTACATTTGCTGGAATTGTTCATGGTTGGGCTTAGTGATTATTATTGGTGGCGATTGCCTGAACCTTCCATGGTTACGCCTAAGGTCAACTATTTGACCCCAAAAGGTCAGATTTTCATTTGGACCATATCGTGTGAGTACCTAATTGAACCTCCATGAGTGCGTTTAGATTATCAGTTGAATTAGAGTGATTTTGGTGCGTTATGAGGCAAGAGTATTTTTCATGGTTACTCTGTGGACGCTTCTCATCGATTTCGTAGGCGATATTCTCAGGGTGTCTGGTGTAGCAGCTCTGTTCATCAGTGTGACCTTAAGAAGTCAACGTGGTCACCTTTTTGCAGTTACGGATCACCACGAGTGCCATTGGTTTTGATGTAGATCCTGCTCGTCCTGGTCATTTCCTCCCTTGATTCCACGCGCCGTTCGGGACATTGCGGCTATTAAGCCAATAAAGTGGTATTTGGTTGACGAATTGGCGATTTATAACGATCGCATCGCACCGGACGAGCGCGCTTGTGGTCGTTTCCGTACTGTCACGTCGAGGGTTAAATTTTCGGGTATTCTGTTGCGTCCTGCAGTATTGTATATTGGTCGCGATTACGCATACCATGGACAGATTTGACGTTATGGTGCGTGAAGGCAATAGAGGTTTCCGGGAGTTGGCCGAACTACGACCTGAATTCGGTTTCGGGACGCGCGATGCGATTGTGCCTTTAGCGTCAGTGCGGCTGTCCGAATCGGCAATATCGTAACATTCTTGCTGGTAAGAAACAAGCCACATACTTTGTTGTTATGAGCTTCCGGCTTTGTGTTGAGCTATGCCTGTAGAATTTGCTGTTTAGAAACTGCCACAATCTTTTGTGTGTAGAATTGCCGATATCTTGTTAGTAAGAAGTGTGCCGACGATTCTTTGTGTTGGAGAATTGTCGCAAATACTTTGGTGGTAGAAAATGCACATATCTGGTGCTGTTAGATATGCCGATTCTTTTGTGGTTAAGAACATGCCGCATATTTTGCCTGTTGGATAATATGCGGAGAATCTTTCGTGTTCTGAAACACTCCCGTGTCTTGTGGTTTATATTCGCGTTATTTCTTTGCGGTGTTGAGAAATGCCGATGGAATGATGTGTTACAGGATACATTGCAATATATATTGTGTGGGACATGCTGCATTCGTTTGCTTTGGAGGAATATGCGACGATATTTTCCTGTTGAAAACTCACCGATTCTTTCTGTTAAGAATACGCGCTTCTTTGTGGAACGAACATACACTTATCTTTGCTGTTTGAACATTCCGTGATATCTTGTGCTGTTGAGATCAGAAACATGCCACTTGGTTAAAACAATGCTGCATATTGCTAGGAAAAGATACTCAATCTTTGCTGTTGAGAAATATGCGGAGATATCTTTCCTGTCTGAAACTCACTGATTCTTAGCGGAACTGACTCTTTGCTGAGAAACATCCGATATATTTTGCTAGGTAAGAAACGATCGCGATATTCTTTGCGTAGAACTTCCACGTATTGTTCTGCTTAGTGACATTACATTACGATATCATTTGCTGAAACCATGCCCGACATATTGCTGTTATGAAACTTCTCGTTCTTTTGCTGTTTATACACGCACGTGGTATATCTTGCTGGTTATGAACATGCGCCGATATATTTGCTGTTAGGAACATTCCGCAATATCTTTCTGTGTGAACAAGCCGATATCATTTGTGTGGAAATGCTCGATATCTGTTGCTGGTAAGAACCTTACCGTGTAGTATCTTTGCTGTTTGAACACTCACATCTTTCGCTGCTGTAGAACATGCGGCGAATCTTTGCTGTGCAACATACGCGATATCTTTGTGGTAGAAACATCTGCGATAGTCTTTGTGTTATAAACATTTATGCGATATCTTTGTGTTGAGAACCTGCCTGACATGACATGCTGTAGAATCATGCAGATGATATATTTTGCGTGAGAAAGATGCTGCATTTTGCTGTTGAGAATTGCGAGTATCTTTCTGTTCATGAAATCCGATATCTTTGCTGGAAGACTACGCGATATATTTGGCTGGTAAGAAGCATCAACGATATCTTTGCCTGTTATGAAATTCACGATTCTTTGCTGTGAGAAATGTTACCTGTATCTGTTACATGCATGGTATATGTTGCTGTGAAGAGATGTGCATTCTTTGCTGTAAGAATAGCGGAGATATTTTCCTGTTCTGAACTCGAGCGATTCTTTGCCTGGTAAGAAAAATCACTTATCTTTGCTGGTATGAAATACACGTATTTTTGCTGGTAAGAATTACCGCGATACTTTGTGGTAAGAACATGCACGTATATTTGCTGTTCAGTAAGCATTGCTGCGATCTTTTTGTGTAAGAAGATGCCCAATATCTTTTGTGTTATGGAAACATTCCACGATATCTTTGTTGAGAAACATCTCGGATTCTTTGCTGGTAAGAACTACCGTGATATTCTGTTGCTGTTCTGAACACTCCCAGCGGATTTTTGTGGTAGAACATGCCGCGATATCTTTGGGTAAAGGAACATACGCCGTTTCTTTGCTGGTAAAAGAACATGCCCGATTCCTTTGTGTTAAGTAATTCTGCGATATCTTTCTGTAAGAGTACATTATCTTTGCTGTTATGAAATATCCACGATATCTTTGCTGTTAAAACTGCGTGCTTTTTGCTGTTATGAAACATTGCCGCATATATTGCTGTTATGACTTCCCTATCTTTGCTGTGATGAACAACCCCCCGATATTCTTGGTTTGAGAACTGCTCGAATCTTGTGTTATAAAATGCACAATTCTTTTGCGTGTTTTGAACATTCGGCGTATCTTTGTGTTGGAAAATTGCTACGATATTTGGCTGTTGACATGCCACCAATGTTTGCGTTATGAATTCGCGATATCTGTTGCTGTGAGAAGCGCCACATTCTTTGCTGTTTAACAATGCCCGCGTTATTTTGTGAAGATGCCTATGATTTTTGCTGTAGAGCTGCATGTAGTCTTTGTTGGTAAGAACATTGCCTATAATCTTTGCTGTTTTATGAACCTTCTGCGCTTGTGTTGTGCAAATGCACATTCTTTGCTGGTTTGGAACTGCGCGATATCTTTGTTGTGTAGAACATGCCGATTTATCTTGCTGTCGTGAACTTTCGCGACTATCTTTGCTGTTTGAAATTGCCGCGCGGTTATTTTTGTTTGAAATTCCGCGATATTTTTTGCTGAAAAGCCTACGTTTTGTGTGAGAATAATCTACGTTTTGGCTGTTGGCAATGCCCACATCTATCTTGCTGTTATGACTTCCGTGTTTTTGCTGTGAGAAACTGCTACGCGATCTTTGCTGTTACGAACGTGCACAATTGGCTTTGTGTTTATGCAATTCCGCGAGTATCTTTCTGTGAAGAGAGCCACGATTCTTTGCTTTATTACTCATCGCATATCTTGGTTGTTATGAAGCTGCCGTATCTTTTGCTGTTATGCATTCGCGATATCTGTTGTCTGGTAAGAATAGCGATATCCTTTGCTGGTAGAACATTCCGCGATATCTTTGCGTAAGAACTCGATTCTTTGCGGGTAAGAACATACCACGATATCTTTGTTGAGAACTACCGTGATATTTTGTGTTTGAACTCGCGGTATCTTTGTGGCTAAGAAAATGCGCGGATTCTTTGTTGGTGAAGTACGCATTGTTTGTGTACGAACTACCGCGATTTTTTGCTGGTCGACAGTCCCCGCAGATATCTTTGTGTAAGAACTACGCGATATCTTTGTTTAAGTAATTCTGCGTTCTGCTGTAAAAGCGATGCCCATATCTTTGTGTTATGGGAATTCGCGCTATCTTTGCTGTTAAGAACATGCCGTATCCTTTGCTGTTATTGAATGCCGCGATATATTTTCGGTTACGAATTCCCGTTCTTTGCTGTTGATGCACAGCATATATCTTTGTCTTGAGACTTGTAGTATCTTGGCTGTTAGGACAATGCACTAATCTTTTGCTGTTGACTCCGGGTGGTATCTTTGTGTTGAAAACTGCTCCCCGATATCTTTGTGTTATTCACATCGAATTTCTTTGTTGAGAAAGCGATATCTTTGCTGTTGAGGACATTTCCGCATTCTTTGCTAGTAATACATGCTCGAACTTTGCTGTTATGACGTGCACATAGCTTTGTGTTATGACACTTGGTATATTTGCTGTGAAACAGCCACGTTCTTTGCTGTTATCGAAAATTCGAGATTCTTTGTGTGAGAAAAGGCCATATCTTGTGTTTAGAAATGCAGCGTATCTGTGCTGTAATTTGCCATGTATTTGCGGTAGACATGCCTTGATATCTTGCGCTGTTTGAAGCTTCTGCGTTTGGTTGTTGGCATGCATAATCGTTTGTTGAATGCCGCGTATCTTTGTGTGTGAAACATGCCGCGATTTTTGCTGTGTAGAAATGCGCCCCTGATATCTTGCTGTTATTGAATGCCGCGATATATTTGCTGTTATGAAACTTCGCCGTATCTGTTGCTGTGTTGAACGCCGAATTTTGCTGTTGGGAATGCTACATATTTGGTGTTGGACCATGCCAACATATTTTTGCTGTTATGAACATTCCGTGTATCTTTGCTGTTGAGACTGCTACATCTCTCTGTTATGACGTGCCGCCCATGCTTTTGCTGTTATGAACATCAAAATCCGCCGATTTCTTTGCTGTGAAGAGGCCACCCGATCTTTGCTGTTATAATTCGCAGTTCCTTTGCTGTGAGAAAGCCCGATCTTTTGTGTTGGCATTCGCGACTATCTTTGCTGTGAAGAACGTGCTGTATCTGTTTTTCCTGCACATAGCTTTGTGTTTATGACTCGCGATATCTTTGCTGTGAAGACAGCCGATATCTTTGATGTTATGACATCCGTAGATTCTTTGCTGTGTGTGAGAAACAGCCACAATATCTTTGCTGTTAGAAATTGCAGCGTATCTTTTTGCTGTTGAGGAAAATGCACGATATCTTTGGCTAGTAAGAAACAGCCCGATATCTTTGTGTAGACATGACATACCTTGCTTTGTTATGGAGCATTCTGCGTTTGGTGTTGGCATGCCACATTCTTTGCGTTTGGCAAAGCGAGCGATTTCTTTGCGTGTGAAACATTGCCGCGATATTTTGCTGCTGGTGAAACATGCGCGTATCTTTGCTGTGTAGTGTTCCACATATCTTTGCTGGTAGAAGACCGTCTTTTGCTGGTAGACATGACATATCTTTGCGGGTTCTGAGCCTTCCCTGTGCTTGGTGTTGAGCAATGCCAAATTCTTTGCTGTTTGGATATGCCCGTATCTTTGCTGTGTAGCAACTGCGATATCTTTGTGTGAGCAGAACAGGCACGTATTTGGTGTGATAACATTGGCATTTCTTTGCTGTGAGAACGTGCTAACATATCTTTTGCTGTTATTGAACTCACATATCTTTTGCTGTTTGGACAGCGCCGGATATCTTTCTTGTTATGATACATGCACATATCTTTGCTGTTTGGAAACGCACACTATCTTGCTTTTGGACGCCGGAATCTATTAGATGATAGATAGAATGCCGCATTTGCGTGTATGCCACGATATCTTTGCTGTGTGGAAACATGCCACAATATCTCTTTTGGGAAGAAACATGCCACGATACCTTTCCTGTTCTGAAACATTCCGCGTTATCTTTCCTGTAAAGAAATATGCCACAATATTTTTGCTGTTGAGAAACACCATGATATCTTTGTTGGTAAGAAACATGCCACGATATCTTTGCTGGAAAGAAACATCTGCGATATCTTTGCTGGTAAGAAACATTCTGCGATATCTTTCCTGTTCTGAAACATTCCACGATATCTTTGCTGTTCTGAAACATTCCGCGATATCTTTCCTGTTCTGAAACATTCCACGATATCTTTGCTGTTCTGAAACATTCCATGATATCTTTCCTGTTCTAAAACATTCCGCGATATCTTTGATGTTCTGAAACATTCTGCGATATCTTTGCTGTTCTGAAACATTCCGCGATATCTTTGATGTTCTGAAACATTCTGCGATATCTTTGCTGTTCTGAAACATTTCGCGATATGTTTGCTGTTGAGCAACATGCCACAATATCATTGCTGTTAAGAAACATGCCACGACATCATTGCTGTTCTGAAACATTCCACGATATTTTTGCTGTTATGAAACATTCCGCGATATCTTTGCTGTTGAGCAACATGCCAACAAATTTGCTGTTTGAAACATTCTGCAGGTTCCTGTTAAGAAACAGCCACGATATCTTCCTGTGAGCAACATACACGATTTGTGAATTCCGCCGTCCGTCGTGCGACGTACGGTCTAACCAATAGCGCGCTTCGCCACCGAACGGACAATCAGTCGTTGACTTTCTGGAAAATGCAAAATCATCACGGTGGTTTTTAATCCAAACTACGCCCAGTCCTATTCTACCCGCAAAATGGCGTCAACGCCGATATGATATACTAATACCGACGCGGATATCATACGGGACAGTACTCCGAAGCCCCTGACACGAACCGCTTAGCGGCCGTTCATACGATAACGAGGGTATATCGCCCATAACACACACCATGACTCGTACCCATTCATTTATAGGCTATTTTAAAAAACCAACTATATTCCATGAAAGATGTGCATTCAACTGACGAATGGAACCAACGAACGGTACATTCACCAAGGGAATAATTATAATAAAATGCACGTATGCAATATAAGCACAAAGGCACGACAAAATACTACCACCGTCACTATTATGTAATCATCCATAAAGCAGTTCCTATTATTAACGGCCACGACACAACGTCACACCACAAACCGCAAGAAAGTGGCAGAGGCTTTAAACGACTCACGGAACATGTAGCCTAAACCGTAGAGCTATCCGAACCTTCTCCACTCTTGTGTCTCAATTGTTCGGACCGCTCAGGAAGTGAGATGGATCCAATCGCCGAGCGGACCTTTCACGTAGCTCCCCGCGAATCTCCCGTGCTTCTCAACACGTCTAGGGAGACAGGCCCGATCCTTCCCCGATGCGTCTCTTCCGAGAACAATCCCCTTCAACACGGCTGTTGAGTCGAGCACCGGAAGCCTCCCGTCGATAGGTCGCTTCCTCCGAGGAACCACTCCACGAGAGTGCTGAGTCGACAAGCCGGAACCAAAATGAGAAACAAAGACTCCACGACCAAGAAAAGAAGCCACCACTCAACTCGAGCCGGCGCCGCTTAACTTCCTATCCAAACAGGAGCTTGAAGAAAAAGCTTCCGACAAGCAAACAGATAGCTCACAAAACATCAAGCAAAGAGCTCCAAAAGTCCTCCACAGCCATCAGCCGAACTCACTGAACAGCCGAAGCAAAAATTCTGCAGCAACCCTAACGCAAGCACGAGACCAACAGTCTTTATCGCTACCCAAACTCCTTCTCCAATCTGCCCTTCAACTCCCCTCTCCAATCTCGCCTGAACAAAAGAAAAGATCTCTCTATCATTCTCCGCCCTTCCCCCAATCCGGCGTGACCAATGCCCGAGCTCATCCCCCGCCCCGTCCAACCACGTGAGGATGTTGAGTCATGAGTCAGACGCAGATCTTCTTCCTAGCAAAGAGGGGAAGATAGCTCCATTTTTCATTCCTAACTATTAAATTCGTCCGCAGCACATCTAAACGATTTCTAACATTAAAACAATAAAGGTAACTTCTTGGAACAAGCACTTATTGACATATGACGTGACTAAGAACTTATTTGTGTCAAGTCGAATTCCCCAATTCGAACACTACCCCCCTTTTTACGACCGCCGAGTCGTCAATTTTCATGTACCATATTGTAAGTTTCCTTATACGTCACCTTGATCCCTGAGTGCGACATGTCTTATATTAACCAAAAATAAAATAACATACAATTGCCGCGTAACTAAAACAAAAACTCCAACTCATAGGAAACTTAACTAAATTTGCCGGACTAAAAAAAGATCAGGTGGGTTCACGTATACAATTTTCACTCAACTTATCCATTACTTAACATGGCCCAGACTGATGATCGTGAGGGAGTAAGTCATTTCGATTCATTACAGTGAATGGATGGATGATCGCCAAACACAAATCGCAGATGGATGCAAGGCTGCCCTGCAGGGCATACCTTGGCAAACGGATTTCTGGCGCAATGTGAGGATGACACAGGCAACGCACAAGGGTTGCCAGCATGGGTATGGCAGTGGCAGGCAAACTAGGCATGGCAAGCAAGTCATGCAGCACAAGGCGTCAGCACAACAGCGGCATGTAACTGTGCCGGCTCGTGTGGTAACATCAGTCGGAGGAGTTGCGTGTGGTGCGCCCCTGAAGCGCTGACCGAGCTACTGTATCCCCCACTCTATAGCCATTTGCTGTCTTGTCCATACCCACTCCCTTAATTTGCTTACAAACAAACAAAATTTTGCCCTCTTTTTATAATTTGTTCTCTCTAACTACCCTCACATTTATTA